>BQNB010003022.1:60000-110047 GCA_026074375.1 Tanacetum coccineum
GGCCCCCTTATCTTTAAGGGGACCGCCCTAGTATAACATGGGTAAAACAATATTATTTTTCCTTTTTACCAAATACCCTCTAGACTTAGCTATTGTTTCCCTAAATTCATAAACATTTTTTGGATTTGATCCTTTGAATGTCCATTCTTCCTAAATTAAACCTTTCCTCCACTATAAATACATCCTCATTCATCTTCATCACAATCATCCTCACCAATGACATCTCCTAAAAAACCTACATCTAAACCATCAAAGGTAGCCAAAATGAGTGTAAAACCCATTTGGAGGAAGAAACCAAGCATTTGCAACTCCTCAATGTGCTCAATACAACTTCACCCATACCAAAACCACTAACTCCTCATCATGAACCATCTCAAGAAAACAATCACCCCAATTAAACATTACCAAATCCTTGCATTAAGGACACTTTCACATCACCACAAGTTGTCTCACACCCTCCATTCCCCATCTTACCCATCAACTCACATGAAACTCACACTCAAGTTCCACCTTAATGTGACAACCAAACTCAACACACATCACCTCTATATCCAAGTAGAGAAAGCCTTGTTGATGACATTAATCAACTTCAAGACCTATCAAACCTTCTAGCCATGCATCTCTCCCAACAACAACAAAACAACAATTCTTGATTACCTTACTCTCCAAACTTACCACACACCCTCAACATCAACCAAGTTGAAACCCATGTTGGGTATTTCCTTTGTTGCATCTTCACCCAAAAAAAATTTCTTGCTTTAAGTGAGGATATCAATTAGATTGAATTCCTCCTTACTCAACCTCATCCACCACCTAGGGTTCAAAGAGATTACCCTTTTACAACTGCCTCCGCTCCAAACTCTCCATCAACAAACAACTAATCTCATAATATGCCTACAAATAATCGTCAAACCCTTTTGTGTCGTAAGCAAATTAAAAATCCTTCTATGGCTATTTAGGATTTTCTTGATGTATTAATATGCTCCTAAAGCATATTTGTTTTTTTATGTATGCTTGTGTGTGGTTTACACACATTGCCTTAAATGAATGAAGTATCTCTTGCTTTGATGCTTGCTTGCTCTTGTCATATTTTTCCTTCCTTCTTGCTACATGTTAGAAATAGTTATGTTGTTCTAACTCATTTTTGTAGCCAAGAAACCATAGCTCGATTCCTTGGTGCCCTCGAACAAGGGGGAGCACACATCAAGGGGGAGCATTTATTCCGTCGATTTTACTAGCAATCCTCGACGATGCCTTTTTGATTCTACAAAAAGGGGGAGAAATGACATGAAACTCACTAAATACTTGTTTAAAAATAATTTTACATTTAATGAGTTTAAATTTTGTAATCATCAAAAAGGGGGAGATTGTTGATAGAAATATAATGCCTAAAAACATTATTAATATCTTTCACATCTTTACGTTTTGATAATCACAAAATATAAAAACGTTCAACGTAAAATTAAACGTAAACAAGTAATTAGGAGTAAATTCTCATTTCAACATTTACATCACTTAAAGGTATGAATAAATAAATGCTTAATGCATTTTATGATCAAAGGAAATTTTTATTCAACCTCAAACTTTTATAAAATATTGTAAACATTTTTATAAACATCACAAAACATTTTCTACATTTAAAAGAAATGTTTTATTCAAAATAAACATTTTGAATTTCAAATTTTCGAACCTAAAACGGCTAGAAAAAGTCCAGTAAACACCTCCCCTGAATAGGACAAAAAGGGGAGCGTCTGAAAATGGGCGGCCCCCTTAAATACATGGGCGGCCCCCTTAATTATAAGGGGGCCGACACCCTATTTAAGGGGACCGGCCATAGACCCCGCTCCTCCAGCTTGTCCTATAAATACTGGACTATTCCCCAACATTTTTCTCACCTTTTGCACTCATTCTTTCTGTTCTAAAACAGCCCACACATCTCTCTAAATCCTTTGATCATTTAATCATAAAGCTTTGTTTCCAAGTGATCCAAGCTTAATTCCTCAAGTGCAAGAGAAGAATACTTCCATCATCAAGTGAAGAAGTATTACACCTTAGTGTGCATAGCAATCTTGTTGCATTTTAACGCACAGATCTTGTAAATCATTGTAAATCTTTAAAGTTGTTAGTTATTAGTTTTAGGTGATTGATGTAAGTATAGTTGGATTTGGTTATCATTTCCAGTAGTGTTAGTTAGTTGTGACATAAGTAGATGTGGTGAGACAATAAGTGAAGGTGTGAAGTTTGTGAAAGTTTGTGAAGTGTAAGAAGTTGTGCAGTTTGTGTTCAAGGTGTGAATCTAAGTTGTGAATGAAGTTGTGAAGTAGTCGAAGTTGTGAAGTACGTGAACAAATTAGAAGTTGTGTTGTGATAGATGGTTCTAGCTAAGTTTAGAACACGACATCTGCAGAGTTCGGAAATAGATAACAGCAACGATGTGAACGTTTTCTCCAGCCATAAAGGAGGTTGTTGACAAAGTGAAGAAAAATCTCGAGTTAGGTGCTCGGGGAGTGGAGTAGGCCGAAGAGGAGCTTCATAACCGAACCACTATAAATCCTTGTGTTGTGGTTTGATCTTTCCAACTCTTATCTTTTATTTGCTTCTACTTATTTATATTGTTCATATTGTGCAAGTTTTGAATTCACAAAAAGTCGAATCTAAGTTTTTATAAACAAACATAAATATTAAATCAAAAAGCGATAACATTCAACCCCCCTTCTAGTTTTTCCACAATTTATATCAAGAGCAACGCTAAACTAAACAAGATTTTTAAAATAAATTGTATTTTAAAACTTGAATCGATCTATGGAATCGGAAAAATATTTAGAAGGGCAATCTATGCAAAGACCACCACTATTTGAAAGTGATGGATTTATTTATTGGAAAAATAGATTCGAAACTTATGTGAAGTCAAAAGATCTAGATCTTTGGCATGTTATTACCGATGGTGATTTTCCTCCTATTCAATTTAATCCCGAAACTAAAAAGGATGAAATTGTATCTTTTCATAAACAAGATGATGATCTTAAAAAGAAACTTGCAAAAAATAATGAAGCTAAAATGGTAATTTATAATGCTTTGCCACGTAAAGAATACGAAAGAATTTTTATGTGTCAAACCGCAAAAGAAATTTGGGATACTTTACTAATCACTCATCAAGGTAATAATCAAGTCAAAGCTAACAAAATAGATCTTCTTGTTCAACAATATGAACAATTTATGATTCCGGAAGAGGAGTCAATAGATAATGCCTTTGCTAAGTTTAACACTATTATTACTAGTCTAAAAGCACTTGATGAAAGTTTCTCTAGCAAGAATTGTGTTAGGAAATTTCTTAGGGCACTACATCCAAAATGGCGCGCGAAAGTCACGGCGATTGAAGAATCAAAGAATCTAACAACCTTACCTCTTGACGAACTAATTGGAAACTTGAAAGTTTATGAAGAAGTAATAAAGAAAGATGTAGAAACGGTTAAAGGCAAGAAAGAACAAAGTAGATCACTTGCATTAAAAGTGAAAAAGGAAGTAAGTGATGAAGATAGCTCAAGTTCCGATAGTGAAGACGAAGAGTATGCTATGGCCGTAAAGGAATTCAAGAAATTCTTCAAGAGACGAGGAAGATTTGCAAGACAACCACGAGGCGATAGAAAAACATTCCAAAGAAGTAGAAATGATGGTTATGATAAAAGTGAAAGAAAATGTTTTAGATGTGGTGACCCAAGTCACTTCATTGGAGAATGTTCAAAGCCGCCAAAGAACAACGATCAAAGAGCATTCATTGGAGGAGCATGGAGCGACAATGGAGAAGATGAAGTGGAAAAGACTAAAGATGAAGCTTGTCTTGTAGCTCAAGCGCCCGATGAAATATGCTTAGGAGTAAACTTGGAACCCGATGAGTGGATTAAAGATAGTGGATGCTCAAAACACATGACCGGTAATCGAAAGTTGTTTTCTTCATACAAAGCATACAACGGAGGTAACGTAATTTTCGGAAGCAACTTACGCGGTAAAATCATAGGCAAAGGTACGATTTCTCAAGACTCCTTAATAATTGAAAATGTTGAGCACGTAGATAACTTAACTTATAACTTGCTTAGTATAGGTCAAATATGTGATAATAAATGCAAAGTAATATTTACCGAACACGATAGCGAAATAATCAAAAACGAAAAAGTTATAGGTAAAGGAATTAGGAAAGGAGGATTATATGTAATGAAACTAGGAAATAAACCGGAAGACAAAATATGCCTTGCAACATTAGATGAAAATTCCACACTATGGCACGAAAGATTAGGTCATGCTAATATGCAACTAATTCAATCATTAGCATCTAAAGAATTAGTTAGAAATCTACCTAAACTTAAATACGACCAACATTTTTGTGATGCTTGCAAAATTGGAAAGCAAGCTCACGTAAGTCACAAGGCCAAAAATATAGTCTCAATAACTAGATGCTTAGAACTACTTCCTATGGAGGAAATCGTTATACCTTAGTAATTGTAGATGACTATTCTCGATACACTTGGATTAGATTTTTAGCAAATAAAACCAAAGCCTTCGAAGAATTCGAAATATTTAGCAAAATGATCCAAAATAAATTAGGATGTTCTATTGTATCAATTAGAACGGATCATGGTCGGGACTTTGATAATGAAGTACCATTTGGAAAATATTGTGATTTAAATGGGATATCTCATAATTTTTCCGCTCCTCGTACTCCACAATCAAATAGGGTAGTAGAAAGAAAAAATCGCACTTTATAAGAAATGAGTAGAACCATGTTAAATGAACAATCCATTTCTCAAAAAATTTGGTGCAATTCGGTCGATACATCAACTTATATAATTAATATAGTTTATATTAGACGTATTTTAGGAAAAACTCCATACGAGTTGTTGAGAGGTAGGAAACCAAACCTTAACTATTTTAGAGTATTCAGAAGTAAATGTTTTATTCTTAATACAAGTGATTACCTCACCAAGTTCGACCCCAAGTCATACGAAGATGTTTTCCTAGGATATTCACAAAATAGTAAAGCTTACATAATACTTAACAAACAAACAATAAAAGTTAAAGAGTCATTGATTGTAACTTTCAATGAAACTCCACCTCCACCTAAAACACCACCATTGGAAGATGATGAATTAGTCAAAGAAGAAACTATTGAGGTTAGTAAAACAAAACCCAAAGGCAATGATCTTGAAGACATTTCATTAGAAAATAATCAAATGGCAAATATTAAAGAATCTAAAAGTCATCTCCTAGAAAATGTTATTGGTAATCTAAATCAAAGAACTCTTAAGTCGCAAGCTCAAGACAAAAGCAAATTCTTTTGCTTTATTTCAACAATAGAACCTAAAAATATAAATGAAGCATTAAAAGATGAAATTTGGGTAATGGCCATGCAAAAGGAACTAAACCAATTTAAAACAAATGATGTTTGGGAATTAGTCCCAAATCCCATGGATATGACCATTATAGAAATAAAATGGGTATATAGAAATAAACTCGATGAAAATGGGGTTGTAACTAGAAACAAAGCTAGGTTGGTAGCCCAAGGTTATAATCAACAAGAAGGAATTGATTATGATGAAACGTATGCACCCGTAGCTAGACTAGAGTCCATAAGAATACTTTTAGCTTATGCTTGTGCACTAGATTTTAAGTTATACCAAATGGATGTGTAGAGTGCATTCCTTAACGGTTTTATCAATGAGGAGGTTTACGTGGCACAACCTCAGGGATTCATTGACTTCGCAAAACCTAATTATGTCTATAAACTTAAGAAAGCTCTTTATGGTCTAAAACAAGCCCCAAAAGCTTGGTACGATCGACTAAAAGCCTATCTTATTAAACATAATTATTCCATGGCAATGGTAGATAATACTCTCTTCACTAAAAAAAAGACTCCAACATCATTATTGTCCAAATACATGTTGATGACATTATATTCGGATCTACTTGTCAAGAAATGTGTGATGACTTTGCCAAGATCATGCATGATAGTTTGAAATAAGTATGATGGGGGAACTAAACTTTTTCTTAAGATTACAAATAAAACAATTAGATGATGGAATATTTTTTAATCAATCAAAATATATTAAGGAAATGCTTAAGAAATTTGGACTTGAAGACTCTAAGCCAATAAAAACCCCTATATCTATGGAAACTAAACTCATAAGAGACGAAGAAGGTGAGTCCGTAGATAATACCAAATATAGAGGTATGATAGGTAGTTTATTATACTTGATGGCAAGTAGACCCGATATCACGTTTAGTGTTTGCCTTTGTGCACGCTTTCAAGAGGATCCCAAAACCTCTCACCTAGAAGCGGTTAAACGTATCTTCCGATATATTAAAGGTACTATGCATTTAGGATTATGGTATCCTAAGGGATCCGGCATAAAAATAATAGTTTATGCGGATTCGGATCATGCGGGAGACTACGTAGATCGCAAGAGCACTAGTGGTGTTTGCACGTTCATGGGATGTTGTTTAACATCTTGGTTTTCAAAGAAGCAAACCGCTCTTGCCATCTCCACAACCGAAGCGGAAGATGTTAGCGCCGGAAAGGCATGTCAACAAGCACTATGGACGAAATAAGCTTTCGTAGACTATGGCACTAGGTTAGATGATATTCCAATAATGTGTGATAACAAAGGGGCTATAGACTTAAGAATCCCGTTTAACACTCACAAACAAAACACATAGAAATTCACCACCACTTCCTCCGTGATAATGTTTAAAAAGGGAATATCTCTATAGAAAAGGTCTCGTCGGAAGACAACATAGCCGATATCTTAACTAAACCACTTAAACGTGAACCATTTAACTACTTACGCCTGGGTCTAGGAATGATGGAACAAATTGACTAAGTTTTCAGCACTGAAAATTAAAAATGAACTATTTGTCAAAAATCTGAGAATTTTTTTTGTCTCGGATGGCGGCCCCCTTAATTTTAAGTGGACCGCCCAGACATTAAGGGGACCTCCCACTGAAAAAAAAGTCTTTCTCATATCTAGGATCACATGAAAATTAATTTTCATATATTTTTGAAATATGCTAAAAACATTTTTTCATATGCATAATGGTCTCTTACTTGTTGTCAAAAATATATAATCTAATATATATCTTCGACAATCTTGGTTGAGCAAAACTAAATCAAGGTGCATTTGGATTATTTCTTAGGTTTTGCATGTATTAGTATCGAAATAATTGCTACTCCACATTTGTCACACTTAGGCACACACTAGTATTTGCACAAAAGTTTATTTCCTTTTTAACTTAACCCTCTATCATGGTAATTTTTTGTGCATTATATCTAGTTGCTATTTCATATGTTCTTCACTCAACTCATATATGATTATATGCTAAAATTGTGTGAAATAGGTTATCCTACATATGTAAAATGTTGAATGCTTAATTGCTATGTACTAAAAATCTTAATTGCCATAAAAGGATGGACTTGCTGCAAAATTAACTTCCAAAATAGAAACCCTCACACAAAATTTTGAGAAAAATCGAATTTTGGGAAATCTGAGAAATGCCAGAGGGCGGCCCCCTTAATTCATAACGGGCGGCCCCTTTATCTTTAAGGGGACCGCCCCCTATTTAAGGGGACCGCCCTAGTATAACACGGGTAAAACAATATTTTTTTCCTTTTTACCAAATACCCTCTAGACTTAGCTACTGTTTCCCTAAATTCACAAACATTTAATGTTCCCATTCTTCCTAAATTGAACCTTTCCGCCACTATAAATGCATCTTCATTCATCTTTGTCACAGTCATCCTCACCAATGACATCTCCTAACAAACCCACCTCCAAACCATCAAAGGTAGCCAAAATGAGTGTAAAACCCATTTGGAGGAAGAATCCAAGCATTTGCAACTCCTCAAATATGCTCAATACAACTTCACCCATACCAAAACCACTAACTCCTCATCATGAACCATCTTAAGAAAACAATCACCCCTATTAAACATTACCAAATCCTTGCATTAAGGACACTTTTACATCACCACAAGTTGTCTCACACCCTCCATTCCACATCTCACCCATCAACTCACATGAAACTCACACTCAAGTTCCACCTTAATGTGACAAACAAACTCAACACACATAACCTCTATCTCCAAGTAGAGAAAGCCTTGTTGATGACATTAATCAACTTCAAGACCTATCAAACCTTCTAGCCATGCATCTCTCCCAACAACAACAAAACAACAATTCCTCATTACCTTACTCTCCAAACTTACCACACTCCCTCAACATCAACCAAGTTGAAACCTATGTTGGGTATTGCCCTTGTTGCATCTTCACCCAAAAACAATTTCTTACTTTAAGTGAGGATATCAATTGGATAGAATTTCTCCTCACTTGACCTCATCTACCACGTAGGGTTCAAAGAGATTACCCTTCCTCAACCGCCTCCGCTCCAAACTCTCCATCAACAAACAACTAATCTCATAATATGCCTACAAATAATCATTAAACCCTTTTGTGTCGCAAGTAAGTCAAAAATCATTCTATGGCTATTTTGGATTTTCTTGATGTATTAATATGCTCCTAAAGCATATTTGTTGTTTTTATGTATGCTTGTGTGTAGTTTACACGCATTGCCTTAAATGAATGAAGTATCTCTTGCTTTGATGCTTGCTTTCTCTTGTCATATTTTTCCTTCCTTCTTGCTACATGTTAGAAATAGTTGTGTTGTTCTACCTCGTTTTTGTAGCCAAGAAACCATAGCTCAATTCCTTGGTTCCCTCGAACAATGGGGAACACACATCAAGGGGAAGCATTTATTCTGTCGATTATACTAGCAATCTTTGACGTTGCCCTTTTGATTCTACAAAAAGGGAGAGAAATTAATCATCCCAATGCTAACCACCAAAAAGTTAAATCTTGTGATATCAAATCATTTGGTAAGAAGGTCTGCAATATTATTGTTAGTGTGAATCTTGATAACATTTATCAATCTTTTCTCATAGCTATCCCTTATGAAGTGATGTCGAATCTCAATGTGTTGGGTCCTTAAGTGATAGACATGATTCTTGACTATACTTATGGTACTCTCATTGTCAATATGGATTTTGGTGTTCATGAAATTAAAACCATAATCTATCATCTGATTCTGTATCCATAGTACTTGCCCACAACAGTTAGCAGTTGCAACATATTCCACCTCAGTAGTAGAATTTGCCACAATCGTCTGCTTCTTACATTGCCAAGATATCAATCTTCTACCAAGAAATTGACATCCACCTGTTGTTGATTTCTTGTCAAGGCTGGCTCCTCCATAGTCACTGTCTGAGAAAGCTTCTAGTTCAAAAGGGGAATCCCTAGGATACCATAACCCTAGTTTGGGTTAATGTTTGAGGTACCTAAAAATCCTTTTTATTACATTTAAGTGTGAAGCTTTTGGAGTGACTTGAAATCTAGCACTTACACAGACAACAAATATGATGTCTGGCCTTGATGCAGTCAAATACATCAGGGAACCAATCATGGACCTGTACACATGCACATCTACATCTACACCATCTTCATCTTTGACCAGGGGCTTATTAGACTTAATAGGAGTAGTAGCTGTTCTGATGGAACAAAAATCAAACTTCTTAAGGATGTCAGCTACATACTTGTCCTAACTAATAAAGATTCCATCAGGTTGTTGCTTCACCTTATAAACTTTGTTTGGATGAACAGGATCAACAAAGCCTGGAGGTTGATGAACATATACCTCCTCTCCAATAGTGCCATAAAGAAAGGCACTCTTAACATCCATTTGGTAGACAGGAAATCCCATGAATGATTCAAAGGCTAAAAATAACCTGATTGTCTCTATCCTGGCAACAGGTGGAAAAACCTCATCATAATCTATACCTTCCTCATGTCTAAACCCTTGTGCTACAAGCCTTGCTTTGTTTTTCACAACAATACTTCTCTCATCCCTTTTATTCCTGAAGACCCACTTTGTGCCAATTGCCTTTTTCCCAGATGGCAAATCAACAAGTATCCAAACCTTCTGTAATTTAAAGTGCAACAATTCCTCTTGCATTGCTTCAACCCGACTTTCATCCTCTAAGGCTTGTGATGGTCTTTATGATTTGTTCTGATGGTCTTTATGATTTGTTCTATTATGTTTGTAGATGTAGCTTACAAAAGCTTATTGTACTAAAGAAGCCTTTTAGATCTTTCCTCTTGTTTGAACTACTTATTTAGGATCTCCTAGAATTTGACCTTTTGAATGATCTTTATGAACTCTGAGTGTGGGAATAGGATTGACATCAATGGTGTTATCCATATTGTTGAAATCAGCCTCTACACCCACATCTTCATCATCATAAGCTCCACTGAATATGCCATCATTTGAAATTAAATCCGAATTATCTTCTAAGTCAGGCATATTTTGATTAATGGGTAAATTAGCATTAGGGAGAGTAGATGCATCAATAGGTATTTGTCCTCCAAGATATACAAATGATGATCCACCAGCATTTGCACCTATAGAAGTACTAGCAGCACTAGCATATGGTGTGTCAGCAGCACTAACAGATGGCCCACCAGTATTAAGTTTGTTAATACTGGTAACCTGAGCTGCCCTCTTTTGAGATGTAATTATCCTCTTTTCTTCTTCAACGGCCTACCTTGTATAATCATCCAAAGCTTTAGCAGCTATTTCTTGAGCAACCATCCTTTCAAGGTCATCTTTTCAGCTTCTGTCAACATATGTTGTTCTTCTTTTTCAGCAACATCTTCTAAATCCTATACATCCTTGTCTTTAGGAGTATTTTCAAAAGGTTTTTCTTGTGCAGCCTGAACAACATCTTCTACTAAAATCCTTGTCCTATGAGGGTATAGTGGAAGCAGACAGTACTCCTGAGTAGATTCTTTATCTCTTCCTGATGAACCTGCAACATAATAATCTTGTGTACCTGCATCCACATTAATCTGATTTTCTACACTAACAGGAATATAGTTCTTTTTTTTTGGTTAGAAAATCAAGATCAAACATTAAATTAGGACCAATTCCTGCCACATTAGGTCGATCTTCAAGGAAATCAATATGCAGGTTCTCTTCTACTCTTTTGGTTCTTTTTTGTATACTCTAAAAGCCTTACTAGTAGTAGAGTGTCCAAGCAAATATCCTTTATCTGATTTCCCATCAAATTTGCCCAATGGATCTAATGTATTTAAAATGGTTAAGGGGCACCCAACAGGTCTCATAAAACTGTTCTAACTCGTTTTATATTTAATATAGCTCATTGTATGAGTCCTAAGTCTGGTGGATGGGATCAATTTAGTAGTCATATTGCTACTGCTTTGATTTGTCTATCTAGCAATAGGATTTATAACTTTTCAAAATTAATTTTTGATGGTATGGTGAACAACTTGGAAAGCAAACATAAGTTTTTAATGTATCTAAGGTTTTTGCAAATGATTTTGGACATCTCACCGAAAGAAAAAGGAAAATATATTGCCCCACTTTTAACTAAAAAGATTTTTGGCAACATGAATAGAAGTTTTGTAGGGGAACATATACCTTTGTTGCCTGCAATGTTGGCAGGTGCAACACCAAATCAAAGTGAGGGATCAGCAATCCCAGCTTGCTCCCAACCCACACCTGATCCAGTTCCACCTACCACATCTCAACCACAAATTATTGAACCACAACCTTCATCATCTCCTAGGTCTATTCACTGGCAGGGTACTGAGATTCCTCAGTCTTAGGGTCCTACTTTCTCTTTTATAGCAGATGAGGCAACTAACATAAGTGTGAGAGTTGAAACTAAAGGAGCTACCACTACAACCACTAGCTTAGATGTAGGGTTGGACAATGTTAACATTCATGAGTCTCCGCTCAGATCTCATGAAGCACCTCTCCCTGAAGGTCACACATCAGAAAGTGCTGAGGATAGTTTGCAACTAAAAGAATTGATGGCAATTATACCTAAGTTGGTGACAAAGATTGACAGTTTGGAGAAAGACCTGAAAGAGACAAAATAGATACTTAGGAATGTTGACCTTACTTTGGTAAAGAAGGTGACATCTCTTGAAGGGGTCTTGAAGAGAAAAACAAAAAGTAGTTTTGTGAGACTCAAAGGATGAAGAAACAGAGAATCAGGAGAGGAAAGTTCAAGACATAGATAATGACCCTCTAGTTTCTTTGGGCAGAGATTTTATGGAAGAAAAAGAAGCACATTTTGTTACTCCTATAAAGGTTAGTGCTTTAGGGGAGGCACAAGAGGAAGATATTAGTCCTACAATCTTTGAAGCAGCTAAAACTTTATCAAAAGTTGCTTCTCAGAGTGTTAGTACATACAAGAGGAGAGCAAGGTCAGCTGATAAGGGTAAAGATATTGGTACTGGTTTGGATTTCTTAAGTGCAGCAAAAGAGAAACTTAATTCTGCTGAAGTTGAGGTTAATACTAGCAGAGTAGAAGTTAATCCTGGTAGTGCAGAAGTTAATACTAGTAGTACACCAATTAGTACTCCTAGTGTAGTTCAGACTGTAAATGTCACAATTCCTTCTCCAGTTAAAGGTCAAAGGGAAGGAAAAGCACCAATGACTGCAGACGATGTTCAAGCTACCCAAAAGACAAAAACTCAGATAGAATAAGAAAAATCTGGTCTGGCAGAAGCTATGAGGTTGCAAGCTTTACAAGATGAAGAGGCTGCAAGACAAGTTTACTTAGATGCTTTGCTGGCTAAGAGAATACAAGAACAGCAAGAACTATCTAAACAACAATAGAAAAGAAAAGATGGAGTTCAAGAAGTAGCACAGTACTATACAAAAGAGGATTGGGACATCATTCGAGCTAAGCTTGAAGCTAATGTAGAATTAACCAAGAGTCTCCAAGGAGAAAATGTGCCTAGTGATGATTTTGCAAAGAGGATGGTGGATATGATAAATCAGAAAAAGAAGTATTATGCAGAGCAGAAGGCTAAGGCAAAGAGAGACAAGCCTATGACACAAGCACAACAAAGAGACTATATGTGCACCTTCATCAAGAATCAAAGCTCTTGGAAAATGGCACAGTTGAAGAAGCTTACTTTTGAAGAGCTCAAGGTTGAATTTGAAAAGCTAATAAGGAGCATTGAAAGTTTTGTGCCTATGGGATCTTAAGAAAGAGTAAAGAAACCAGGTGTACATCTGGAGTAAGAGTCTTCAACGAAACAAAAGACTGTTGGTATTAAAGATGTTCCAGTCACAGAGGAGAAAGTTGATGTTGAAAAGAAAGAAGAGCCAATAAAGAGAACAGGAAAAAGGAAGAAGCAAATAGCTAGGAAAGGTATACATACTGACAAGACTACATAGTATGAAACTATAGAAGATGTGGAAGCCTTTGTGAAAGGTAATTCTTCTTCAGGTACTGTCATCCAGTAAGTGCTGTTCCAATAGCTATCAAACCTCATAGCATAGCCAATTGGAAAATAATTAAGCTAGGTAAGAAGGGTGTGTATCAGATTATAAGAGAAAATGGAACTGATAAAATCTACATAATTTTTAGGCCTATGCTTAAAGATATCTCAAGGGATAACCTTACAGAGTTATACAAGTTAGTTATGCAAAAGTATGGTACAAACAGACTAGAGGAGGAGTATGAGAGAGTATTTTGGGGTGATCTTAAGACCATGTTTGATCCACCTTTGAGTACAGATCCTTTTTAGAATTTGCCACATCAACAAAAGATGCTAAGCTGGAGATATTATGACACTTATAGAGTGCATTGTTTGACTTTGGAATCAGCTGATATCTACATGTTGTCAGAAAGGAAATATCCTATACCAGCTGATGCGTGTCAAGCTATGTTGGACAAGAAGCTTCAAGGGGGTAAAGAGGATGAGGCTTGCTATCAATTGTTAAAGTTAATAAAGAAGCAAGCTCAGAATAAGTTACCTTGAAATGATGATGTTTTAAAGAATTCTCAGTAGTTGTAAGTATGATTTGGGTATCTGGAAGCTGTAATGGAGATGAGAAGGTTGTTTAAGTGTTGGTTTAATCACCACACAACAAATGGTCATCGGTTTACCATGTCTAGCAGACATCAAGAACTGGCTAGTCCAAAGTAAACGATTTTGGTAAAGACTTCTCAAATCCATTAATGGCTGACAGTTTGCCAAAAATTGTATGGTAATCAACTCACCATGTTTTTAAAACAAAGAGTTGGCTACTCTAGAGCAAACGGCTACTTGTAAAGAGATCTCAAATCCGTTGATAGCTGATAGTTTGCTAAAAACTATAAGGTTATCAATGCACCTTGTTATTGCAATGAAGCACTAACTAGTCCATAGCAAATGGCTCATGGTAAAGACATATCAAATCCGTTGATAGCTAGTAGTTTGCCAAAAACTACAAAGCCAACCTAGTTATATGTTGTTGTGTAGCTATGGTGCAGAGGAGATGAGGTACTGATAAAGACTAAAAGCCAAAGTATGATCTGATTTCAAAAGAACAACAAGCAAATCATCATTAAAGAGAAGCTAATGACTTAAAGAAGTGTTTGGATACAATCCTCAAAAACTCAAACTGAAGAAACTTGAAGTTAACAAGTAAAGTTCAAGTTTAGGGGAGGATTGTTAGGAATTAAGTTCTCTAGACTTAATTCTGTTAGTAATACATAGTTAGTTGTGCCAGTGCATTTGTTAGTACTGGTAGAAGAGTTAGCATAGTTAGTACTGGTAGTGTATCATAGTTAGTACTGGTTATGTATTAGTTAATTCTGGTTGTGCATAATTAGAGTTAGAGTTAGAGATATGCATGAGATATCTTAGGAAAGGATACGCATGATCTATATACGCGTTTTGTAAAGCCTATTAGGATTTCCTTGATGTATAAAAGGAATCCTAGGCATAGTTAGAATATATAGATCAATAGAGATCAATTAGCATTTATAATCTGAAACCTAGGCAGATTCAAGTTATAATATACAACGTGTGTGTTTGATAAAAGATCTCTTGTGTTTTCTTAATACTATTCTTCTTAGCATTGTTGATTAGTTTCCGCATAATGAATAGTGTTCAATCAGTGTTTCATTATTGTTACTTTGGATTTATCTAAAGTAACAAACCCTTTGCAAGCTAAAGGTTCAAAGATCTATTCAGAAGGGATCCAACAACTAGAATGCTTTAAGGAACCGAACAACTTGATTCATTAAGGAACCGAACAACTAGTTTTTATTTTAGAAAACGGTTTATCTTTTAAGACCCAAAACACTTAAGATCACATTTCTAATTTAAAGGGAAATTTAAAATCTTAATTAGGGAGTTAATTAAAATTGGTTATTTATACACTATAAACAAGTTAAGTTAGCTTAAGTTGTAATTTAATTGGATAGATCTTAAAAAGTGCTAAAGTCTTAGAGTGCCTAATCCTTAAGAAATTTTCACATCATGAAACAACTTTATTGCTCACTTAAAAGGTCTATATAGTGTATTGTATGAAATTGGTTGTACATAAACTATATTGATCATATCTTAGCAGAATAATAGATACCACACAAGCTCAACAAAAGGCGTTGGATGATGCTCTAGTCGCTCTTGATAACCGTCTTAACATTAGGAATTGCAATCTCCGACTAAGCTCCACACTCAAATCCAAGGAACCTACTCTTCAAGTGGTATTGGATGCTCTCAAACTCACTCCCTTCTTCAAAGCATTTGAGATCACTGCTGATGTACCAGAAATCTACATGCAAGAGTTCTAGGCCACTAACTACATCCATCATTCTTTAATTTGATTCAAGATGAATGGCAAAAGTCATATTATGACCTTGAAAACTTCAGAGACATGCTCTAGATTTGCCCTAAATTCCCAGGCCAGAAATTTAAAGATCCTCCATTTGAAGAGGAAATTCTCTCGTTTATTAGAGATCTTGGCCACACTAGAGAGATAAAGGTCTTAACTAATGTCAATGTTAATCACATGCATCAACCATGGATATCATTTGCTGCAATCATCAATAAGTGTCTAAGTGGAAAAACTACTGCATTGGAAAGTCTTCGCTTGTCACGTGCTCAAATCCTTTGGGGCATGTATCATAACAAGCATGTTGATTATGTCTACCTACTTTGGGAAGACTTGGTGTATCAAGTGGAGAACAAAAACTCAAAGAAGAACAATGACATGTATTATCCACGTTTCACCAAAGTCATTGTAGACTACTTCATGACAAAAGATCCGTCAATTCCAAGGAGAAACAAGATGTTTTGGCACACTGCCAGGGATGACTCCATGTTCACCACAATAAGAGTTATCTCTAAACATCAAGACACACAAATATATGGTGCAATTCTCCCTCGGCATTTAACAAACCAAGACATGATTGAGTCAGAAGCCTACAAGACTTACTACGCGTATGCCACTGGTGAGAAAACTCAAAAACCTAAGTACATGAAGAAGAAAGTTGATTCTGATAGAACTCCTAAGAAGAAGATCAGATATTACATCTCTATCTAATGTTTAAAGGATGTTTAAGTACCAGTTGTAAGTGATATAGGCAAGCTATGTCACATCATGTGACTTTTATATAAAATAATATGTAATATTTATACTTTTTACTGGTTTTCCAGCAGCAATAAAATATAAAAAATTATCATTTACTTAATATCAGATATTGTATCTCTATCTGATGTTGTAAGAATTTTTAATTACAAGTTCTAAATGTTATAGAGCAAACCATTTCACGTCATGTGAATTTTTTATTTAATAATTATTAAAAATCATACTTTTTTACTTGTCTTGTAAGTATAATTTAATTATAAAAAAATAACATTAGTAAATATCAGATATTGTATCTCTATATAATGTTTTAAGAATATTAGGTTACAAGTTCTAAATGATATAAATCAAATTATCTTAGGTCATGTGATTTTATATTTACTAATAAGTGAAAATCATACTTTCTACTAGTTTTTCTAGTACCAATTAAATATAAAAGCAATTAAATAAAAAAAATTACTAGTAGTTAACATAAAATAATGCATATCTCTTAAATGTGTTAACAATGTTTATTTATTAGTTCTAAGTAATATAGAGCAAACTATGTCACATCATGTGACTTTTATACCTAATAATTAGTGAAAATCATACTTTTTACTGGTTTTTCAGTAGAAATTAAATAAAAAATTTAGGTAATTAATATCAGATATTATATCTTTATCAGATATTTTTTGGATATTTAAATATAGGTTGTAAGTGATATAGAGCAAATAGCTCATGTGACTTTTATATTTAATAATAAGTTAAAGTCATACCTTTGACTGGTTTTCTAGTACTAATTAAACATAAAAAATTATCAGTAATTAATATCAGATATTGCATCTCTATCTAATGTTTAAAGGATCTTTAAGTACAAGTTGTAAGTGATATAGTGCAAGCTATGTCACATCATGTGACTTTTATATAAAATAATATGTAATAATTATACTTTTTACTGGTTTTCCAGCAGCAATAAAATATAAAAAATTATCAATAATTAATATCATATATTGGATCTCTATCTGATGCTGTAAGAATTTTTAATTACAAGTTCAAAATGTTATAGAGCAAACTATTTCACGTCATGTGTATTTTTTATTTAATAATTATTGAAAATCATACTTTTTTACTATTTTTTCCATTAGCAATTAGATATAAAAAATTGTTAATAATAAAATATCTAATACCGTATCTTTATATGATGTTTAGCGATGTTTAATTATAAGTTTTAAGTGATATATAACACCCTATGTCACATCATATGACTTACAAGTTCTAATTATAAGTTTTAAATATGAGATATTGTATATCTATATAATGTTTTAATAACATTTGGTTACAAGTTCTAAATGATAAAATTAAATTATCTCAGGTCATGCAATTTTATATTTACTAATAATTGAAAATCATACTTTCTACTAGTTTTTTCAGTAGCAATTAAATATAAAAGCAATTAAATATAAAAAAGCTACTAGTAGTTAACATAAGATAATGTATATCTCTTAAATGTGTTAACAATGTTTATTTATTAGTTCTAAGTGATATAGAGCAAACTATGTCACATCATGTGACTTTTATACCTAATAATTAGTGAAAATCATAATTTTTACTAGTTTTTCAGTAGAAATTAGATATAAAAATATTATAGGTAATTAATATCAGATATTGTATCTTTATCAGATATTTTTTTGATATTTAAATATAGGTTGTAAGTGATATAGAGCAAAGTAATATAGCTCATGTGAATTTTATATTTAATAAAAAGTGAAAATCATACCTTTCACTGGTTTTCTAGTAGCAATTAAACATAAAGAATTATCAGTAATTAATATCAGATATTGCATCTTGATAGGCGTCAAACGCGTGTCGTAATAATATAAAGTATACCCCGTTAGATAAGAAAATTACTTTAGGAAAAGTAATAGTCTACCTTCCGAGTGTCGTTTCCACGGCGAGAGATGAATTGAAATTCACAAGAATGTTTCGTTTGATACTAAGAAAATTAAACTAATTTTAACACTAGAATTATAATAAACAATTAAACTACGAGAATTATGCTAAAATGATCTAAAAGATTAATAAAATGAAAATGCTTGCTAAGTGATGTGAAAAGTTCATTAAGTGTGAATTAAGGTCAATTAACGAATTAATTTCCTTTAAAAAGATAATTATCTCACAACGTTGGTTTATTTTGACAAAAATCTCTTAAAAAGATATTAATTACTAGATGTGTAGTTTGACTGTTTCTCCGGCTTTTGCCCTTCAAAACATTCAAACTATAAATCTAAATAATCAAAGATTATTAATTAGGTAACCCTTTTTCAAATCCACACTTAATTTCCAATTCGTAATATCACTTAACAAGCACTAATTAAACTACTCACTACACATAATGATAAAATAAGCTAAGCAGAACATTTTATTCTAAGCTATACTATTGAATTGAAAAAGGATAGAAAATTGAACCGAATTGAAGAGCCGCAAATAAGCAATAACCACCTGATTTAATAAGCTAAAAAAATATTTAAATTCTATCTAGCTTATTAAACCCTTAAGCTCCACGCCTCATGAGATGACCGGTACCAAAAACACAAAAACAAATAAACTATTAAGAATATAGCAGTTACATTTTCAATTGCAGATTCAGGTTACATTAACCACATGGCCCAAACGCACCCTAATCCAAATGAGGCCCAAAAATTCCAAACGAGGCCTAAAATTACTCATCTATGGGCTAACTACTAAAAAAGGTACTAATATTCAATCTAACTCATTCAAATGAGTTTAAAATTTCTAATAGCAAGATACTTCTATGCAAATCTTTTAACCGAACATTACTAGTGCTATTGTAATAAGCCAAAACATTAAACTAGATGAAATAAGCTAGATCCAAATTGGTATGAAATAAGCCAAAGAGATAAAACTAATTCGAAACTCACTATTAAGCTAATAAGAAATTTAAATCACCTATTCCTAAAGATTTGTTTTATGCATTGAGATTAAAACTCTTTAGAAACTTAACTAGATGAGATCTATTTAAGCAAATCAAAATTTAAACACATTAAACCCAAACCGAGTCAATAAGCACTTCTAAATTTCTTACACTAAACTAAATAAGCACTATGAGATTAAAACTACACTAGATAACACATGCGAATGAAACTTAAAGATTTAAGAAACTATTTTGACAACTACCGAATGAAATAAGCATTTATCTAACCAAATAAGCTCTCGATACTAAAAAGTGTCAAAGATTAATTTTAAAAATAAGCCGAGTATAAAAACTCGATGCACTTTTTCTTTGCGTTCGAATCGAGCTAGAGGAGAAAGAGAAGAAGTAAGACCACAAAAAGCTATAATAAAAAGATTATATGATCCAGAAAATAAGCCATGAATTTAGCTTATCAAATAAGCTAGTCGAACAAAAAGAAATAGAGTTAAGATGCGAGAATAAGCTAGATAGAAACAAAACAAACCTCAAACAATTTATATTAATAAGCTTTCAAGATCCAAGTACAATAAGCTCAAGATAAAGCTTTTATAAAATTCATAATAAGCTAAATGAAAAATGAAAAATAAGCTTGATAAAAAACTACACTACATAATTCTTAGACTAAAAAAACAAAAGAAAGATATCTCTTCATGCGTTCCTCCCACGCATCATTTATAGCCCATTGATTTCTCTTGGATCTCCAAACCTTGTACATGCCAGCATACTTATTATCAGATCCACCACTTGCAATTAAACATGTGGCCTTCTTATCCACTCCAACGCGTTTTCTTTTATTTCTTGCCTCAACCGTGTGAATTAAAGGCACGTGAGGTAGTCTCGCCTCTATTTGCTTCTTATCAATTTTAATCAGATCATAGATGGGCCTAATTGTTGTTGGGCTTGAGTTGATTGGCTGACTAGAGCTTATAGAAAACATGGGCTGGCTCGACCCATTTAAATGGGTAACGGGCTCGCCCAATAAGCAACGAAAGCACCGTCAGACTCGTAATCTCGCGCTCTTTCTAGAGGTGAACATAAAAACCAGTTTTAAAAACTGGCACCGGTTTGAAACCAGAAAACCAAACTGGTCAACACCGGGTTTGACCAAACCGGTTTTGGTTTGAGGCCAAACCGGCGGTTTGAGGCCAAATCGGCGGTTTGGAACCGGTTTGAGTTTTCTTGGTTTCGACCGGTTTTACCACCGGATTATCAAACCGGTTTTTCAAACTGGTTTCCCTAAACTGGTTTCAACTCGAACCGACTGGGAGCCTATACAAAATTTTCAAATTTCAAATATTAAACTTTTAACATGTAGGGGGACCCGTTTTTCTGACTTTCTTAGCGGTAGTGTTTGTTATTTAGCACTTTGAATGATTATAAATTCATGTATTGTGTTGTAGTTCAAATCACAACTTACAATACAATCCTAAGCAAAAAAACTATCCAAAGCAAAACCAAATTTCCTTCAATGGCAAGTGAATCCCTAGATTTAGAAAGACTTCAACCTTTGCATAATGTCTGACAACTCGTAAAAAGCTCAATGCAAGCATTGCTTTCATTTCTTATCGCAGGGTTCCAACATAACGTTGAGGAATCATATAACTCATCCGCATTGTGAAGCAAAGAAGGCACATCAGAACCAGAATCCGGAAGCGGGGCAAATGTCTATGGCTCGAGATGGGAGTATTTTCAGGTACGATCCGGATTATCTTCGTGAACAATTCGCGGGTTTGGTGATTCAACGAGCGTTACCGTTTAACCACTTTGACCACGAGCAAACAACGAGGGTGTTCCAGAACACTATGCAACCAAGATACACTCATGTAAGTCGCTCTACTCTCAAACGTGATGCAATGAAATAATGGTTGGCGGCTAAACAAGAAATAATTGCTAGTTTTGGTAACATAAATGCTTGTGTCAACCTAATAACAGATGTATGGTCCGCTCCTCATGGGATGCCCGGTTCTTACATGTGTGTTACCGCACATTGGATTTAACCCGGTACTTGGCAAATGATGAAGCGGGTCATTTCATTCGAAGAGTTTCTGTCTCCTCACACGGGTGGAGCCTTGTTTCAAATGTTGACAAAAGTCCTTACCAAATTTAACTTGGAAGATAAAGTTATGTCAATTACATTGGACAATGCTAGCAACAACACATCCGCCATGGATAAACTAAAATTAAAATACGATCCACCAATGGGGGGTAGGTTTTATCATAGTCGTTGTGTTGAACACATCATTAACTTGGTTGTGCAAGCTGGTTTAGGGGTCCCTGCGATTGATGCAATAAGAGAGTCTTTTAAGATAATGTTAAAAGATATTTTCAAATCAAGTTCAAGAACCCGACAACGCTATGTTAAAATCTGTAAGGATGCAGAGAAACCTTGTTTACGACCAAATTGGGACGTTCCAACATGATGGAACTCCACTTATCATATGTTCCTAAGTGGTTTGAAACAAGAAATTACTTTGGCGTATTTTCATGACGTTTTGGCCAATAAGAATAGGTGTAATCATTTTCCGGCTGAAAATTAGGTTATTATTCAATCTTTAACCCAATTACTTTTATCGGGGGTTTACTACCCAACATCTCCATTGGTACTTCAAAAGATTTTCTTCATGAGTACGGTATTAAGCGAATATGAACTTGAGGGGGGTATATTGTCAAGTATGATTAAACTAATGAAGAAAAAATGTAGGAAGTATTTTCAACACATGCCATCGATAATTACTTGTGCAGCTGCTTTAAATCCATGTTTCAATGTTAACGGGGTAGACTTTCTTATCGAGTCGATAAGTACAGATTTGGAGTTTTTTTACGATAGTTTTGCATCTAAGTCAAAAAGTTATTTTAAAGAATCTTTGGAAGGTTTGTATAATCTTTATTATGCAAAATATGGTAACCCAACTAAGTGGTGGGGCTACTTCATCGAAGGCGAGTGGCGGAAATAAGTATAGCCGTTTGCTAAATGGTTTAAAAGCACATACAAAAAAAAGGCATAGACCGATCCTACAATGTCTAGCGAATATGACCGATATGTCAATTCTGATTTTGTCACACATCTTTATCCCAAAGAGTTTGCAACTTTTGATGTCTTAGGTTTTTGGAAAGAAAAGGAAACAATGTATCTCGTTCTATCCCGCATGGCCATGGATATAATAAGTGTACAAGCTTCTTCGGTAGCTTTTGAATCCGCATTTTCAACAAGTGGGAGGGTGTTGTCAATCCGAAGAACAAGACTCACTCTGGCGTTTTTAGAGATGTGCATGTGTTTGAAGGATTACTTGGACTCTAAAGAGCGTAAACAAGAAAAAAGCCCTCTTGAAATACCCTTAGACTTTGAAGAAGATGTCTTGGATGACGAGGTGCAACGAAATGAAGCCATTCCACTATCCGATGAGGAAATTACACTAGATGCTAGCAGCGAAGGCACTATGTCTCCGGGAGGACCACGGTATGATTATATGATGAGCAACGAAGAAGCCGAAGATGATTACTAATTTTCTATTAGTATGTTGTATTTTTAATTTGCTTGCATTATGTTGTTGATGTTGTATTTTAAATTTCCTTGCATTGTGTTGTATTTTTCTTTCCAATGTATTTCGTTTCTGATGTATTAGGGTTTTTCTATTAAATAAAAGTTGAAGTTTATTCTGTTTATAGCGTACAAAACCACGAAAAAAAATGGTCAAAACCAGTTTGGGTGGTTAACCGGTCATGAACCGGTTCCATACCATTGTGACCGGTTCGACAAAAATCGCACCCCAAACCAGTTTCAAACCGGTTTCCGTTTCTTCCAAACTGGTTTCGACTGGTTCATTGACCGAAACAGGTTCTTGTTTGACTGAAACCGAACCGAACTGGTTAACCGGTTTGCGCATGTCTAGATCATTCCAATGGTATGCTCGGGGACTTTTCACGACTTCATCTTGGCTTTGAGTAATAATTAAACTTGAACAAATTAAGCACGATAATTCCCTTTTTTGCACCGTTTTCAATCATTTTACCTGCAAAACATAAAAATACCAAACAAACATATTTGTAAGATAATTATCCATATTTTAGCATTTTTAGTCCGATTAATAGTGTTTTACGAGGTAACAAGGATCTGTGTTTTAGCACACATCAGATTCCCCCACACAAAGCCATTGCTGGTCCCACACGCAATGTTAATAAAACAAACTCAGAAATAAATAATTTGATCCCCTTTAACTTATGACCCCTCACAATCAAACAAGAACAGAAAAGATCCATTAAAAGGTTCAAAAATCATTTAATTCGCAAGCACCCCCATTTTAACCATTTATTAAATAACAAAAACTAAGATAAAATTTTTGTGAAATTTATTTAAAAGGCTTTAAGAATAGGAGTTCATCATCCTTGATTTTTCGCAATTCCCAAACTAAGATTAAAACAAAATCACAGTCATATATAAGATTAGATGCTAACGCTACTCATATATGCTAATTGTGTAAGTATAAACTTAACTTTTCGCTCCCATATTCCTAAATCCTCTACAGATATTTATTATTATTATCATTGGCGACAAATAAATTAATCCCATATTCACATAAAGTAGACCCGGTTTAGACCATAATTAGTTTGAAATCATTTCCTAAAGAGATGATATGGTGAGAATAAGGTCCAAATTAAGGTTCTAATTTTGCATGATTTAGGGGTTATCCTTTTTATTTCATCTGAAACAACTCAACTACGAGTCCAAAGACGGAGGCTTTATTTAGATAACCCTGGAGTTAAAATTTGGCTTTATTATTAACATTATTGCAACATTATTAAACATCGGTCCTTTAGAAGGCTGCAACAGCAGTTGTGAGCCGGCAAGATGCAGCAAACATATTTCGACCTCGGTAATTTCCTTAACCTTTTAGAAGGCTGCAACATCGGTTGTGAGCCGGCAAGATGCAGCAAACATTTATCAGTCTAGGATTATTACTATGTGCCTTATTTAGAAGACTGCAACATCGGTTGTGAGCCGGCAAGATGCAGTAAACTTTTATCAACCCACAATTTTATTATAATTATTACCTCAACCCTTTAAACGACTACCACATCGGTTGTGAGCTGGCAAGAGGTAGTGGTCTTATTTTGGCTTTGGTTTATTACATACTTTTATTATTATTAGCCAAATTTCAAGTCCTGCGGTCTTTTAACAACTGTCACATCGGTTGTGAGCCGGCAAGAGACAGTAGCCTATTTCCTCGCAACACTGACAAAACCTCAATGTGTACCTTAATTTCACCAGAAAGAATCTCTACGAAGGGATTTAAACTAAGAATCATAAAAACCAAAGCAACTTTATTTATTTAACAATTATATAACGTTTATTAAGCTGGTGGGAGCAAAAAGCCATAATTAACCTCTATGAGCTCTAAAGAGATCCAACTACTCCACGCTTAGCATCTAACTTATATCCAACTCTATCATTTTTCATTCTTTGCAAAATTTTAAAGTTAAGCAAATGCTAAGTCTTGAAAGCTAAGGGAAAAGCTAGAGTTTAAAACTCAGTCAAGTCAAAAGCTGCCTAATTCTACGGGCCTACTTATTTATATATTTTTATATTTTCATCATTTTTTCCACTTTCTTTTTCTTTTTTTTAAGCAAACAATACAATAAAAAATTTAAAATTTTGGTCAAAACGAGGTTGCGTGGGAACACAAACAGGCACAGGTATGATCATATTTCAGCAGAAATCCCCCCCCCCCCCACACTTAGAATGAAACATTGGCCTCAATGTTCAAAAATGTCAGGTTTTACCCCTACACTTAGGAACGAAAAAGGCAAATGCAAAAAATTCCATGTGTGAAAGGGGACACAAATATATATATACATATAAGATCAGGATTGAGGATTCCAAATAAGCAGAAGATCGAAGACCAGATGATTGAAGGATTAAAAACAAGCACGAGTCTTCATGATCTTAAGGAATCCTGCAAAAATGAAACCCCACACCATAGAAAGAAGCACGCCCCTACATACTTAGGCTATAAAATCACACACTTATTTATTAAGAAAATAGAAAGAAGAAAAGACACGGGTTGCCTCTTGAGAAGCGCTTGTTTTTGTGCGAGTCTCTAGCTTGACTCACCCCATATCATCGTAATATTAGGGACGAAACATGTGGAAGATAAAATCTCCATCGGACTTTCATTCAAGATGTTTAGATAAACATTAAAGCACATGAAAGTTCCACTCCTATGAGATACCACCGGCTTTAGAGAATAGCAACTAAAAACAGAGATGCCGGGGTCAAAAATAGTATCTTCACTCCCGGAGGAGAGAAGAAAAGATGAATCCACTGGATAGGTGAAATAAGGAAGAAAAGTTCGGATAACATATGTGAGGGAAAGATAATGGCGATCCTCAAAGGGTAATCTAATATATGTTAGAGAAAAGGTTTTCTCATGTATCCCGAGGTCAAAAACTTTGTCCTCTGTAATCAAATCATCAATATCACTTAAACTTCTCGGGTCATGATCTAGGAACACCATCGGAGGGAGACTAAGTATAGTATCATTACTAAGCAAACTCTCAAGATAGAGTATATCTCCCGCCGAATCATGATAATCGTCTTCAATATCCGTAGAAATATCAACATCAAAAAAAGTATCGATCTCATCAATATCGCCTCCCGGGTCGAAGATCAAATCATCAATTGGAGCAACGTACAAAATCTTCTTCTAATCATTCATTTTAGATTCCAAATCAAATAAATCATCATTCTCTTCGAGAGGCGGTTCATCTTCGAGAATGGAAACAACACTTATCTTAGGAGTAGATGGATCATGGTGAAGAAGAAACTTAATGTCATCACTTGGGGAGAAAAACTCATCCTCATTAGAATCGAAAAGAGGTGTGACTAGGAAAGTCGACTCATTAAGGTTGGAATCATAAGAATCCTTGCACTTGATGTCCTCTAACACCTCATCAAAAAGAGGATGTATGTCATTAGAAATGTACTCGTCATCAAATTCGAAAAGAGGGTTCGAGTAATGTAGTACCTCGTAAATTTGGGTCAATATTTTTAATCTGTATTCTATTATTTATTTTACTTTTGAGTAAAATTTATTATTACGATTAACCGAATAGATTGTCTCGTGTTCGTAATAAAACTTTTATTAAATGTGAATCCGATTTTAGACTAAATATTAGTCTACGTGCTCAACGTATTTTTATTATTTCAGAAAAGTACCCCATATGTTAAAATTTTATTTTTATCATATACGTTTATTTTTTTATGGTCACTAGTACAAAAAGTGGATTTGGTTACACATGGGCAAAATGGAACGGCCACACATTCACATATTTATGTGACCAAAGGTACCAAAAAAGACACCATTTACTAATTAGTCACACATGAACATTTTTATCGTGTGACCATTAGAACTGTATTGCCACACATTCGAACATCATGTGGGTAAAAGTAATTGGTAATATTGTTTGGTCACATATGAATTTCGAACGTGTGACCAATACAAGTAAGCTTGAAGCATTGGTCACGATATACATATAAATAGTGACAAATATTTGTCACACACTTAAACAATGTGACTAAATGCCACATATGGTCACACTAAACGTTTTGTCACACATTATTTTAGTGTAGCCAAATTCCGTTACATATGGTCACTTAACTTAATATGTGTGTCTAAAGTTTAGTTTGTGTTAGCTTGCCAAAAGCTAATGAGTTTAGTCACATTTACTTCTAACACTATGACCAAATGGCATATATGGTCACACTTATTAACACTTTTGGTCACTTTATGCTTAGTTGTATGTGACTAAATACCCAAAACAAACATGCTTTGTGTGGCTAAATATTACAAAAGGTCACACAAACATCAAATTCATGTGGCCATTTGATGATCAATAGTCACACAAAATACACATTAACAAAGGCAAGTAGTAGTAAAAACATTCTCCTTAATGTAGCATATAAATGCTTAAACATTTTAACATTTAAGCTTCCCTTAAAACATATATGTTAACCATTTGTTGAATCTTCAATTCTGTAGGCTCTAGGTAAAGATTACTGATGAAGAAAACTAAGTATTACCAACTTGATGCTGAAGTAGAACAACCTAAACTTGTGTCTTATATCTTGTACTATATATGTGACTTCGAACGTATACCCAAAACCGATGTATAAGGAGACAGCAGTCTCTTGACAATTTATCCTCATCTTCTATGAGACACATAACCAAAGTGATAGAAAATGTGAGCATTGAGAACTATAAGTTATGTGACAACCATGATTTGAGCAAGTTAGTTAAACCGTTAGTATTGACTTATGTGCCTGTTGCAATATATGGTGTATGTAATTCTATGTGTTTATATGAGTTTATGTGGGTTATGTGAGGTATTGGTAATCAATCTATTGAGTGTAATCATCTCAATGAGATTGGAATGGTGATGAAGTTGGTTAAGTTCATTTCGTTCACTTTTGAGTGACAAGGAAATGATTATTGAGATTTGAGCATTTCCGTGTTAAAGGTGTAAGTATTATTACCTATACGTATTTTTGTGTTAGTAATTTAAGATAAGTTTAGGTTTTTGAGGTTAATTTAAGAGAAAGAAGTTTGTGAAAATATAAGAGTTTTTGGTAAACTTTTCATATATAGAAAGTGAAGTTAGAAATGAAAAGTTATTTTTAGAAAGTAGTTTTCAAGCAAAATGGTTTAACAAATTAGCTTAGGTTTTTATAAAACTTAAAGTATAAAGATAATTAATTAAGTAATAAAAGAAAAGGAAAAAAAATATTTTTTTAGGCATGAATAGTAATCCGAATTTTAGTAAATAAAAAGAAAAAAAAGAGAAAAAAAGGGAAGAGTTTTAGTTGGATACAAATTTCAAAAAAGAATTACCTAGATAATTATTAGGAGGCTATGAATACAAAATCAAAACCCAACCCCCACCCCTCAAAGAGTTCGACCGGTTTCAAGCAAAAAAAGAGAATAAAAATTTTTAGGGTTCTTGTTCACGGTAAACTTTCTAATTAATATTCAAATTTAATTATAATCTTTCAATTCTAGTAACTTAATTATGATGGATTAGGGTTTAAATTAGGCTTTATAAATTAGGGTTTGTAATTTTCAGAAATTTTATGTTATAATGATGATGGGTTAATTATTAGATCAATTAAATTAGTGATTTGATCATGTGTTAGGGGTTAGATCACCCGAACTAGTTGTGAAATTCACTGCAGAATTTTAGTCAGATTTGTAGAGGCCATAACTCGGTCATAAAAGATCAAATAAATAATTTACAGTATACTGGAGATAACCTCAGAGAGTCTACTTTCTAGAAAAGTCGGTCTCATGAGTTTTTATGGTCGGGAAGTGGGTCAAATGATCATTATAAAATCAGTGTGTAAAATAGTAACGAATTTCAGTTTTGGATTTGATTTTTCTAAAAATACATAGACATCGAGTTAGGAGCTCTAAATCACATGGAAGATAGTTCATATATTGTGCGTGACCTCTGAATTTGTGCTCAGGCCATAATGAGGTCTAAGTTGGTTAATTAACGTCATATTTTTAGAAGGTCAGATTCTGGACGAATTCTGGAGACTTTAGATTAATGAATTTCTAAAGAGTATTTATAGAAGGGTAAGGACTTTGGGAGAGCTAGGAGAGGTTCATAAGACATGTATGTAACATGGTGAATTTTGGTTTAAATTATTGAAGTATTTAATTAGGGCGTTCAGGACGCGTAGGTGAATATAAAATTCTGCCCTAAACCAGAAAGTTTAAAGTGTAACATTGAAGTATAATTGGCATACGTAAGAGTTGGAAAAGGGTTGGATTGAGTATAGAACTATGATAGATAGGAGCACTTGCTTTTTTTTGCTGCCCATCTCCTGTCATCTGAGCTGTTTGAGCTAATGTTAATTATTTATGCAAAAGAAAATTACGTATAATTAAGCAGATAATATCATAACCAAAATACACATTTGTTAATCAAAATAAGCAGATAACACAATATAGAAGATAACTCATTTACTTTTTAACCAATACAAAGCCAATTATTAGATAAATAAATTATGTTATATGCCATATTGTTATATAGTATAGCTAACATCTTACTACATTACATAAAGGACCAAAAAACATAACATCATAAAGTAGATTAACATCAGTATCCACTTCTAAGCTTCCTCTTCCCTATCTTCTCTTCAGTAAAAGTCAGTAAAAGTCATTGTATCTTTACTCCAAATGTCTCACCTTTAATAGCATCCCTGGTTTTATCATTTGCAAGCCTAAGTACACAATTTTTTATTCGTATAGGGCTTTTGACAATGAGTGTTTTAGTTGATGCTTGTAGCTTAGCCTTAGACCCACCTACTTTAGCCTTAGAAGATGCTTCAGATGCTTGTGCTTTAGAAATTACGATGCTTTAGCCTTTTTTAATGTATTTCAGAAGGTTTTACATCACTTTCATTACATCAATTTTAAACCCCAAAACTTGCATATTGTCCTTGTACTATATGACAAATAGTGGATACCTTGTAGCAAAACTTTAGGTTGTTGGTTCTGGAGGTCATAATCTATCTCCTCAAAAGTGCTAATTTGAGAAGTGCTATATGAGTCTAAGTTGTTGTTGTCTGAGCTGCTATCTAAATTCACAACAATGTTTTCTGCAAGTTAACAACAAAGTCTGAGCTATGCATACTTAAGGAAAGTCTTTCATATTAAAGCACTCTGACTATAATGTTGTAGCTTAATGGTATGTGGGTATGGCCCCGAGGAATGGGTTGCTACTATCCTAATATCCTAAGCAAGATCAAAATTAGTTATTTGGTTTTCACAATGAATTCCCAAACACTCCTTCATAATGTGGCTAATGCATATGGGTCCAATTTTTAATCCAATCACCCTAAAAACTGATATAATATGTGTTTAAGAATATAAAGGGATTTGAAAAAGGTTATCATTCTAAGAAATATGAGCAGATAAACAACACACAACAACACATATGAGCAGTTAAGCTTGAAAAAAAAACATATAATGGACACACATTAGCAGAGAAGCTAAAAAATAAGCAAAAAGGAAATAAGGAAAAAAAGAGAAGAAAGATAATAAAGTCTAACGTTCTGATTGCCATGATTTAAAATTAGGGTTTATGATAATGGGTTAGGGTTTACTATAAGCTGCAACGATTTTGGTGGGTGAAATGAATTAATGTGTGTTATGAATGGGTGGAAGAGTTTAAGGGGGTAGAGGGATAGTTAGGCGGTGGTGGGTGGAATGAATTAATGTGTGTTATCATTAATTAATGTATGAGTTCAGTTCTTAGCTTAGCAGTTTTAACTTACCTTAGTAGTATTAGGTTTAACCTAGCAGTATGAACTAGTTTAACCAGTTATAAACATCATAACTGTCATTCAGATTATCCAGCAAAACTTTCATATAATACTTATTAAGACTAAACAACACCTGAACTTTAATAAACATCATAACTTTCATTAATTAGGATTATCCAGCAAAACTTCCAAACATCCTTCATACTTATTCACAGACACAAACTGAACATTATTAACACTAAACAACCGTTACAGCTGACATGCCTTGCAGTACTAACTATTTCCTGGCAGTTTAAATAAGTTCAGCAGTACACACATATAAACTAAACAGGATGTAAAAAATTAATAGATAAAATGAAATCATTCACAAGAGTATTTGCATGACAACTTGAGCATGACATGGTTCACTTGGATTTTCGTATCACAACACCTCCACAGTCCTTTCGATAGTAGTCATCTCATGATTCATTAGCCAAGTCACGTCGATCTACAAGAGGCAATACGTTATCATTGCGATGGTGAATGACGGTACTAAATTCCTCATCGACTTCGTCATACGTATCTTTGTAATTCTTGGGAGGTGTCTTAAAGACAATAGACAATTTTTTATCTACCAGGTCTTTCACATAAAAAACTTGTAGTGCTTGTGAGGCTAATACAAACGGATCAACCTTGTGGCCTAAATTATTCAGGTCGACCAATGTATACCCAAGTTTATCGCGTTTCACACCACCAGATTTGTGATTAACCCAATCACATTTGAAAAGAGGAATTTGCCTAAAACGGTAATCTAGTACCCATATCTCTTATAAAACACCATAATAGTATGCTTGTCTTGTGGTTGCAACTTCTTTAGATATGTGCAGATCGATTGCCTTAACACTAACCCTACTGTTTTGGTAAACTTTGCCATCATGACATTTAGTACAAAAGGTATACCCATTGATGTTATATGCATCATATTTCACTACGATGGCGTGTGGTCCATATGATATCCACCTTACAGTTCCTGATACACTTTCTTTGTCGATCGCTAACTCTCTCTCCACCTAAATTCATTACAAGTATATATTAGCTTCAAATTTAAGGAACAACAAACAAACTTATAAATAACTACGATTATTTACCTCTTCGCTGTAAACATCTTAGCAAAAAAGATTTACTAGTGTAGCATTCTCCAGATATGCTTTCGTTCACTAGGGTTTTCTGTTTCAAAACTTGCTTGTGTTCGCCCTGAAACAATGTCTTTTAATTTTTATTTTTAATAGAACATTTTAAGTAACGAAATAGAAATGTGTTAGTAATACTTACTCGCTATACAGGTGTACCAGTTACATCTGTATTCTGTATTACATACAAATGTGCTTTCTGAAAGAGTTTCGTAGAAACTTTACTTGATTTACCGGCCGACAATGGCTTTCCTTCCTCATTTTCATAAGTTTCATGTTTATCAGGTGGGATACCAATAGTTTCCATGGATTTATGATATTTGCTAAAAAACTCTATTATTTCTTCCACAATAGTCTCCTCAGCAATGCATCCCTCTGGTTTATTTCTGTTTCGCACGTGTCCTTTACTAACCTTCGTACATCTTTCGAAGGGATACATCCACCGAAAGCATATGGGACCACATAATTTTACCTCCCTAGTTAGGTGCACAGTCAAATGTATCATAATATCAAAAAATGACGGAGGAAAGAACTTCTAGAGTAGGCACAGTGTCACTACCAGTTATGCTTGCATCTTATCTAGTTCTTGCAATATGATTTCTTTACTACATATTAATTTAAAGAAAAAGCAAAACCTGATAATAGCATATCGTGTGGGTGGGTGCATGATTAAACGTATTGCAATAGGCAAAAACTCTTGCATTAGCATGTGATAGTCATGCGATTTAAGGCCAGTGAGCTTCATATCCTTTAGGTTGACCAAACTAGATAAATTGGAACAATATCCTTCTAGTACCTTGATGTTGTGTAACATTTCACAAAAGATGTCTTTTTCAGCATTTGTTAATGTGTAACCTGCTGGAGGTAGTGTTGTTTTGTCTTCATCTTGCATAACAAACAACTCTGGTTTTACCCCCAACTCAGCCAGATCCAATAGAGCATTCAATCCATCTTTCGTCTTTCCCGGAACATGTAGCAGAGTTCCGACTATACTCTCAGCAACATTCTTTTCTACATGCATAAAATCAATACAATGTATAACAGGATTATGCCTCCAATACTTAAGTTTTCGATACCAAATGTTGAATTTCTTCCAATACATACCGTTTTGTCCGTTTACTTTGCTTGAACTACCCTCTTCTTCTGTTGTGTTTCTTTTCTGCTTTTGAATCTTACCACCTCTGCCTCTCGTATCTTCTTGGTTTTCTGATGCATTATTGTTTGTTCATTTTCCTTTTCCCCACTTATTTTTAATACGTTTTACCTCGTTGTATATTTGTTCTATGGACATTGGAATTAGAGCCTGGAGAAATTCTTGTTGTCCATTAAATGCCTTCTTTTGCTTTCTAAATGGATGTTTATATGGTAGATATCGTCTGTAACCAACATAACTTTGCTTGGATGAGGCAGAAAGTCTAACACAGTTTGTATCTTTCCCACATACTACACAACCTTTGAATCCGTTGTATGGGCAGCCACATAATGTACCAAGTGCAGGGTAATCATTTATTGTCCATAACAAAACGGCACATAGATTAAAGTTATCTTTTGTGGAAGCATCATACATATCAACCCCTGTCTCGAATAAGGTATGTAGATCATCAACCAATGGTTCTAAAAAAAATCGATATCATTTCTCGGGTATCCCGATATTAATACCGAAAGGTTGATAAACTTTCTTTTCATACACAACCATGGAGGAAGGTTGTATATGATAGTTAAAACTGGCCATACATGGTGATGCATGTTTCCCGTGTTGACGTCAACCCCATCAGTCGATATTCCTAGCCGTAGATTTCTTGTATCTTCAGCGATTTCGGGGAATTTCTCATCTATGGTATGCCATGCCTATGAATCTGCGGGGTGATGTAACACACCATTTGTTATCCTCCGTGTCGCGTGCCATCTTAAATCTTCTAAAGTACTTTCTATCTTAAATAGTCATTGCAGTCTTGGTATGATTGGAAAGTACCACATTACCTTTGCTGGAATGTTTTCGTACACTTTCTTTGTCTTATTATCCACCTTCCATCTTGATGTCCCACAAGTTCGACACGCAGTCAGATCCTTGTCATTCTTCCAGTAAAGAAGGCAGTTGTTGATACATACATGTATCTTTTTGTATCCTGATCCCATCAATCTCATAACTTTTTTGGCTTGATAAGTTTTTTCCACCATTTCGTTACCAGCAGGTAGCATCTTTTTTATCAAGCCTAGTAATTCAGTGAAGAACTTATCAGAAGCTCCGTATTTACCCTTCAAGTTGAGTAGTTTAACTATTGCGGACAACTTTGTGAAGTCAGGACATCCTTCGTAAAGAGGCTTCTCTGCGTCTAATAATAGTTCTTGAAACTTGACAAGGTCATCCACATCAAAATTATCTTTTGTAGCATTAACCATTTCTACTGTTGCTGGGCCATCTGTTGGAATATAAGCAAAATCCATGTCGTCAACAAACTCTGTTGTAGCATTAACAGGTTTTGGGGCACTTATTGATGGCTCATCCTCTTCTCCATGTTTAGTCCACTTTGTGTAGCTTATATCAATCCCATGTCTGTATAAATGGTACTGCACTTCCTCCACTTTATGCTCTATGTGGTTTAAACATTTGGTACACGGACATGGAATGTAAATATGTTTTTTATTAACTCGTGGGTCGATGTTCCCCGTCTTCTGCAAGTTGTGTACTGCATAATCAGTAAACGCTGCTACTCCATCAACATAAGATTTGCTGATCCTATTAGTTTCCATCCAAGACTTGTCCATGTTTATAAATGTGTCCCTGCAGGTCACCCCATCGTTAGTTTAAAGGTCCGGTGAACAAAAACCAATATAAACTCACAATATAAGAACAGATTCTGGTAACTTGACATTTATTTTTTCAATTAAGATAGTTGGTTGAGGCCAATTTATAGCTTTTTCAACCACCCATTCCCCTTGTAAATATCACCCATCCAGGAACCCTAATTCATTTAGTCCCAATTCTGGTTCCATGTTCATGTGGTAATAGGCTTAACAGGGCTACTTATATATTTTAACCAATTAACTAGCTAATTTTACCAAGAAATATGACATAATTTACAAGAAGAAATCTCAAAACAAATGTTCAATTACAGCATAATCAAGACATTTTCAATTACAGAATCATAAACACGGTTTTTTTAGAACGATGTGTACAAAAGGAACATAATACTTACTAGTGGTGACGGGAGTGGTGGGTCTATGACGGGAGAGTGACAGCGATCGACGAGAGAGTGACGTGATGAGAGCTGTGGTGGTGACAGGATTTGTGGTGAGATGAGAGGGAGTTGTGGCGGGTGACAGGAGGAGTTGTTTCTAGGGGAATATGATTCATGAAATTTTTGGGGGAATACATTATCACGAATTTTACAAAATATTTCACGAAAATATCGGAGGGAAAATACCTTTAGCCACGATAATATAGAAAAGGTTGCAAAAATCATGAATCGATAGACGGGCGGTCGACCTCCCGGTATCTTTTGTAATCATTCTAGGCGAGATTAATCGGGAAAATACTTTTTGCCACAATAATAGTTGTGAATAAAAGTTTTTTTAATTGTTTACCACAAAATTTAACGTAATAGTAGCAAAGATTGAAAAAATTGCGAATCGATAGTCAGGCGATCGACATGCCTGTAGCTTGTAATCGTTCTAAGCGGGATTAATCGGTGAGTATCGGTCGACCTCCCTATTACGACACATTCATGACTGGTGACAATGGTTAATTAACATGGTTGTAGTGGCTTATATTATAATGGAACCCAAGCATGACCGAGGATTATGGCTAATTCATATGGGTCGATCATGGGTCATGTGAATTAGGATATCATTGGTCACATTCAGTATTTGACATCATATGGGTCATATACATTGGGTTGTAGTTGCTTAGAGTGTCATGTACGACACATCCATGACTGGTGACAATGGGTAATTAACATGGGTCATGGGTCATGTGCATTGGGTTGTAGTGGCTTATATTGTAATGGAACCCATGCATTTATTGCAATTCATAGGGTTAAAGGGTCATGTGCATTAGGATATTACTTAGTCCACATTCATTAATGGTATTTGCCCATCAATAGGTAATATGCATAGGGTGTAGATGCGCTTAGAGTTTCTGCTACACACATCCAGACTTGGTGACAATTGGAATAACATGGGTCATGGTCATGGGCATCGTTTAGTGGCTTAAAATGTAAAGGAACCCATAAATGACCAGGTGATTATGTCTAATATATTCATATGTCGATCATGGGATTATGTGCCATTAGGATATCACTGGTCACTTCATTAAAGTGTATTTAGACAATCATATGGGTCATATGCATTGGGTTGTGCACGATTAGAGTGTCAGTTTACGACACATCCATACTGGTGACGTATTGGCAATTACATGGGTTATGGGTCAAGTGCATTGGGTTATAAGTGGCTTTATATTGTAATGGAACCCAAAGAACTTCAATAATAAATGCTAAGGGAATAAAGAATGCATGACCGGTGATTATGATGGGCTAATACATATGGGTCCGTCGATCTGATTCAATGTGCTTAGGATATCACTGCATCATTCATTAATGGGTATTGACATCATAATGGGTCATATTCAGGGGTTGTAGTGGCTTAGATTATAATGGGAACCCAATGCATGACCGGTGATTATGGGCTAATGTCCATAATGGTCATGGGTCATTAGGATATCAATATCACATTCAATTAATGGGTAATTTAACATCAATAAGGGCATATGCATTGTGTTGTAGTTACGCTTAGAGTGTCAAGTTACGACACATCATGACTGTGACAATTGGATAATTAACATTGGTCATGGTTCATAGTTGCGTTGGGTTGTAGGGCTTATATTGTAATGGACCCATGCACGACCGGTGTTATGGCTAATTATTCCATCAAAGGGTCCGATCATGGGTCATGGCATTAAGGAGATATCACTCCTTAGGTCACATTCATTAATGGGTATATTGACATCATATGGGGGTCAAATGCATTGGTTGTAAGTTGCCGCTTAATGTCATGTTTATGACACATAATTACTGTTACGACACATCCATGACTGGTGACAATGGTTAATTAACATGGTTGTAGTGGCTTATATTATAATGGAACCCATGCATGACCGGTGATTATGGCTAATTCATATGGGTCGTCGATCATGGGTCATGTGCATTAGGATATCACTGGTCACATTCATTAATGGGTATTTGACATCATATGGGTCATATGCATGGGGTTGTAGTGGCTTAGAGTGTCATGTTACGACACATCATGACTGGTGACAATTGGTAATTAACATGGATCATGGGTCATGTGCATTGGGTTGTAGTGGCTTATATTGTAATGGAACCCATGCATGACCGGTGATTATGGCTAATTCATATGGGTCATGGGTCATGTGCATTAGGATATCACTAGTCACATTCATTAATGGGTATTTGACATCATATGGGTCATATAAGGGGTGTTCACGGGGCGGTTCGGTTTGGTATGTTGGTAACGTATTTCTAAATTTTCTAAATTTTTAATTTAAATTTAAATTTTTTAAATTTTGTATTAGATAGATGTTTTGGTAGAATCAATTGGTATTATGACTATATGGATGAGTATAACATGTAAGATTACCACTTTTTAATATGTTAATTGTCATAAAATTTTATTTTTTAAAATAAATTTAAATTGTTAATAAACATATAGTCACACATTCCTTTTTAATGATAAAAGATTACATCTTTAATTGAGCGCCAAATTTAAATAATCAATGTCAAATTATCAATAATTCAAAAAATTTAACTTTTAAAATCACATATGAATATGGACGGTTTATTTTCCTAATTTCAGCAAAAAATTTAACTTTTAAAAATTTAAAAATTTGGAGCCAAATTGCAGCCAAAAATTTTAAAATCACATATGAATATGGACGGTTTATTTTCCTAATTTCAGCAAAAACACTTTTTCATCTCTCCAAAAAAAGGCTACAACCAAAACAGAACAATAACATCTCTTTTTACACCATTAATTACCACTTTTACTTATTTTCTTTTACACATTGCGGCTGAAGAATCATGAAAACTGAAGCCATTGATAATCAGGCCAATTTAGTTAATTATGATAATGAAAATGAATATGAAATTGAAGATTTAGGATATGAATCAGAGGAGTATACTAAGGATGCGCATGAGGATGATGAAAACAACCATTCAAATGGTTATGCTAAGAGGGGCATAACCAGGTTATGCAAGTTTCGCAGGGAATATGGAAAACCCGGTGGAGTAAAGCTCAGTGTAACCTTCGATGCATTGAATAGGATATCAGGAAAACACAGAGCATTGTTTTCGAGTTTTTTAGGAGACATGGTTCGTGAGCATATAGGTTTGCAGATTCTATCCTGGAAGAAGGTGGGTCCAGAAGCAAGAAATAAACTATGGGATGAAATCACGGTACACATATACTATTTTTGAACCCAGTACTACATAAGTTTATCTCTGCATTTACATTATGTGCAACTAATTAATTCACAACATTGTGTTAATCTTTGCAGCGATACTTTGATGTTGACTTGACGGTCAGAAAGCTGGTAATGAATCGTCTTGGTCAACTTCTAAGGAATTTTAGAAGGAAACTGAGACAAACATACATATTGCCCAACCAAGATACACCTTCAAAGCTAAATGAAGTCCCGGCGAAGTATACTGCAATTTTAAAAGCCGAAGATTGGGTCAATTTTGTAAACTACACGGCCACCGAGGAATACAAGGTTTTAATTAGTCATTTTTATTTAAGTCCATATATCTTTCATAACTTTGTGTTTCCATATATATTAGTTTTATACTAGCAGCATTACTACATCTAAACGCCTTATGATTTTGTGTTGCAAGGTGAAATCTGCTAAAGCTAAAATGGCGCGTTCCAAGTGTGTTTTTCCGCATACAATGGGACGAGGTGGATACGCACATGTGAAAGAGAAAATGGTAAGATTACACATTTGCACATTTGCATTTCATAGCATCATTCGTTTATATCGGTTTAACTTACATGTGTATGTATTTGATGTTTATAAGATTGAAAAAAAAAAGAAATTGAACAAGATGAAGAACCCACCTGTGGTACCCTGTGGTTAAAAGGAAGGGTAAACAAAGACGGAGAATATCAAGATGATGAGATTAGATCAGTGGGAGATAAACTTGTAAGTTTGTCTGCAATTTTTTTTATTATGTTCATTTTCGTATAATAACCTATTTCCCATATTATGTGTGCAGAAAGAAACTAAGGAACATGATCAAAGAAGGAACCTTGCAGGTAGATCAAGGCACTGATGCCATGACACTTGTATTAGGTAAGGAAAAGGGAGGTTATGCAAGAGGAGTGGGAAGTGGAGTGACATACAAAGATGTATTTTGTTCTTCACGGACAGCAAAACAGCAGCTGATGTAAGAATTTTCTGTTACTAGATAGTCAACTTGATGCTGCGAGACTGTGAACATGAAAGAGAAAGACTATTAATCAAGAGTATGTACAGCAAGATGTCATAGCAGGGGATATGTGTGGATCTAAACTAAAAAATCAGTTGGCTGCACAAGGGGGGCGTTGCAGTCAACGCCAAATCATTGACACCATTTAGATGTAAGACATTTTTTATGTTGTTAACAATTTCATTTTCTAATTAACTTAATTAACGCTCACAGCACTGATTCTATAGATAGCAGGTACATCTAACCTAATACCCTAGGACCTCCTATTATACACCAAGGAGACCTAATGGGCTTACAATAAGTTTCCTTCCAATTCTAATAGTTTTCTACTAAATTTCTATGATATCTAAGAAGCAGTATAACACAACATTACTCGCTTATATCTAATAGTCTTAACTCGAGCAACCAATTAATATACTAACATTTGCAACTTAACACTAGAGTATACATTTGTACTAGCAGCACTAATGACTGGTATTTTCTTCAGTCTTTCGAACCAGCAGTTCTTAACCATTAACTCATAGCAGCCTAGTACTAAGGATCCTTTTAATCCTTACACATTTCTTATTTATATTGCAGGTGGTGTCTCCGATGAAATTCATCAAATAAATTTTGCAGGTGCTGATGAGGAGGGCGGAACAAATGTTCTTGGAGTGGATAAGAATGATGGGAGCATTCGGAAGGATGCAAAAATGGGGTGAGGTAATTATAATCAACACCCCTAGTGATTTGAATTCTAATACATGTCTTATATATCTACCGTGTTTTATATGACATACGGAAACTGGTAATTATGTGGAGCTAAGATGAACGACTTGATCAATTTCGAAGGATTTTTAAGTCAAGATTCACAATCCAAAGAAAATGTGTCAGTACTACACAAGTTTGTATTTTCAACATGTTCATATATTCTTTTGTTTAATTAATTTCTAATAATACATGCAAAAAATCATTTTCTAAGAATAATTGAAACTATGGCATTTAAAGAAAATACATACTATTATTCCTGAGGGTACCGTAACAAGAGTGATGGGATAAATATTAGGAAAATAATGCTTCGTAACATAAGCACTTCCCAAAGGATTGCTACAAAGTGTCAATTGATAAATCTCTAGTGGATGCAGCATTTATACCGGATGTAGGAAGTAACGGTTGCACGATGCAGTAGGTGGTTTTGTTGCATGGCCAAAGAATCAAGTTGTTTTTGATCCAAAGGTACATACATGTGTTCTATGAACATAAATATATATAATTCTTCATATTTAATTCGTGTTTGATTCTGATACACGTGGCTTTTGTTTCCTGCAGGCAACCTACCACTCAAGTACCATACAAATGAATCATCTGTTGAGAACAAAACTGCACCTAAAGTACCTACGAAGCGCATAAACCTTCTTCGTCTCTAGTGATTGCCATGCAAGGAAGCTAAATAAGAAGAGGAGTCGAAGGCCTTATCGCGCGCTTTCCGCTCGAAGTTAGTATATATGACATTACAAAATTTTATTTGTTCACGTTATATACATTCCAGTTTTATTGTATTTGAATTTATTTTGATATATATATTTGATTTTGTTTTGATATATATTGATTTCTTAAATGTGACTAAAAGATACATATAGTCACACTTGTTAACACTTTTTCTTCATTGTTTGCTTAATTCTTTGTGTGGCTAAATATTACAAAGGGTCACACAAACATAAAATTCATGTGGCCATTGGATGATCTATAGTCACATAAAATATACATTTCTTCACTTTAAACACCATATTGGCCACACTTATTAACACTTTTTGGTCACTTTATGCTTATGTATCGTGAACTAATTACCCAAAACAAACATGTTTTATTGATGACTAAATGTTACAAAAGGCCCACATAAACATAAAATTTTATGTGGCCATTGGATGATCAATAGTCACACAAAAATAAACATTTATTACCTTAAACAACCATCATGGTCACACTTATTAACAAGTTTGGTTCACTTTATGCTTAATTGGTATGTGGACTAACTACACCCAAAAAAAACATGTTTGTGGTGACTAAATATTCAAAAGGCCACACCAAAACATAAAATTTATATAGCCATTGGTATGATCAATAGTCACACATAAAAGATATATTTCTTCACTTTAAACACTATATGGTCACACTTATTAACATTTTTGGCTACTTTATGCTTAATTATATGTGACTAAGGGGGTGTTTGGAATTGCTTATTGAAAATAGATTATGTGTTTTGAAAACGGATAATCAGATAATCAGTTGTTACAAAACGTGATTTTGAAACATAGTGTTTGGATTTGATTATGTTGTTTGATATCGCAATAATCAGATAATCAGTTTTTTTAGTGTTTGGCAAATCAGATTATCTAATACTTAATATGTAAAATGACTAAAATGGGTATTCTTATTGATTTATTTTAATTTAACATATTATTAGGTAAAATAATTAAAACCTGTTCTTATTATTTTAAGATCTATAAATTATTCAAGTTCCATGGGTTTCTTATTTGATCCAGTAATGTATACATACTCATTTTGGGTTAAACTTTCACTTATATTTATTTGGGCTAGTGCATTTATAAAAGACCATTGAATATATTAGGGTATTTTAATATCTTTTCATGTCCATTCCACCTTCTCCATAAGTTTTTTGACGCCGCTTCTAACCTGCAAACAAATCTGAAAAAAAAATATGGAATGCAAAAATTGAGGAAGAACAAAAACTCAAAGAATCTGCTTGGATGCACATCAGACATCAAACTCTACGTAAGGCATAAACTGGAAATATTCAAGGGTAATTTCGTAAATCAACCAAGAAAGCAAATATGCGTTTTGCAAAAGCATGTGGGTAGTTGCTTATCCAAAATTGCGTTTTGGGAAGAGTAGAACGCAGAAAATCGATTTTGAAGCTGTGTTTGCCAAACACCCAAAAACAAATTATTGCGTTTGCAAGCCGCCATAATCAAATAATCTGGTTGCAAACGCAACCCCAAACACCCCCTAAATACCCAAAACAAACATGCTTTGTGTGACAAAATATTACAAAAGGCCACACTAACATAAAATTCATGTGACCATTGGATGATCAATAGACACACAAATTACACATTTCTTCAATTTAAACACCATATGGTCACACTTATTAACACTTTTGGCCACTTTATGCTTAATTGTATGCGACTAAACACCCAAAAGAAACATGACTTGTGTGACTAAATATTACAAATGGCCACACAAACATAATATTCATGTGACTATTGGATGATCAAATTTGTCAAAACAAAATACACATGTCATTCACTTTTTTAACAGCATATGGTCACACTTATTACACTTTTGGTCACTTTATGCTTAGTTATATGTGATAAATACCAAAACAAACATGCTTGTGTACTAGAATATTACAAAAGGCCACACTAACATAAAATTCATCGTGATATAGTTTGATCAATAGTTCCCAAAATACACATTTCTTCAATTTAAACACATACATGGACACACTTGTATTAACACTTTTGCCACTTTATGTTAATTGTCTGTGCTAAACACCACAAAAGAATCATGATTTGTGGACTAAATATTTTAAATGGCCACACAAACATAAAAATTTCATCAAGGCCAATTGGTTATGATCAATAGTCATACAAAATTCACATTTCTTCACTTAAAAACCATAATGGTCACAATTATTAAAACTTTTGGATACCTTTGATGGATTAAATTATATGTGACTAAATACCCAAACAAACATGCTTTGTGTGACTAAATATTACAAAAGGCCACACAAACATAAAATTCATGTGGCCATTGGATGATCAATAGTCACACAAAATACACATTTCTTCAATTTAAACACCATATGGTCACACTTATTAACACTTTTGGTCACTTTATGCATAGTTGTATGTGACTAAATACCCAAAACAAACATGCTTTGTGTGGCTAAATATTACAAAAGGTCACACAAACATAAAATTATGTGGCCTTTGGATGACAATTGTCACACATAAATAACTTTCTTCACTTGAAAACATCATATGGTACACATATTAACATTTTGGCTTCTATATTGTTTAATTGGTGATGTTACTAAATATACAAAAAAAAACATTTCTTTGTTGGTTGTACCATTGTTTACGGTTACTTATGTATACCTATTAGTCCACAAAAAACGTGGATACGGAACTTAACGTCCTTTATGTGCGACTAAACTCGAATGCGTGACGAAGGTGACTACGGAACCGCGGCGCCTTTTGTCACACAAGGAACTTTTTGCGTGCTGGACTATATGTATATAGTCACACATTTTTGGTGTGACCAATATAAATTTTTGTACTAGTGTTACCCATGAAGGGGGATTAAATATGAAAAGTGTTTTGCTGCTTGATTTGTATTAGTTTTGTTGTTAAATATACCTCGTATACTAGCTTGACTGAAAATATTCTCAAAAAGCTTAGAAGTGTAAAATACGTCTTTGTAAGTCCTAGGAGTAAAAATGATATCTAAAACACGTGTTTTATATGCTGGAACAACTCCCTGAAGTCCTACATCCCTACATTAAGTTATCAAATGATTTTATACAAAAAACGTATTTTTGGGTCACTGATGGCGGTCCCATAAATGTCCGGACGGCCCCCTAATATATCTGGGGACCGTCACCTTTATGGGGGCCGTCTATCTGTTTTACCAAATTTTTGCAAACTTCGAAAAATCATATAAAATCAACCGTAAGTCCGTAGAAGTCGTGCCACCCGCCATTTCGAAGAGAATTGAGTCTACTTTTATTTAAAAATACTTTCAAGCCTTTATTCTAAACTTAAATAAGTCAGAAATATAAAATACTACATATTGGTCAAAACTTTAAGTTTCATTTTAATGTAAAACTTGTTTTTGCATTTTCCTTTGAGTCGGGCATTTCTAATTGATGTAGCTTTGAAAAATAGTGTATTTGTCCTTTCAAAACATTGTTCTTCGTTAATTTTATAGTGGGGATGAACTATCTTATTTTCAAAACAAATCAAGCTAAGTATACATCGTTATATCTAATACACAAAACAACGACGAATATCTTTATGTGCAAGCTAAATGATTATGTGTATTTACTTGTATCCTAATTTTGTTAATAGATATTATTAAGTGAGCATTGCTACTTACATATCTAAACTCATATGGCATGTACACTATTTATTTGTTAATAGTTTTCCGGATTATGCCTAATAGGAATTATGCTAGATTTCTTGCGTTAAGGTGCGAAATTGTTTGTGCATTGCATATAGGCATAGATAGCTATATTTACAAATGTTACATAAACATCTTGTAAATCATTGTTAAGTCTAGTAACCTTCTTGGGATTGAGGGTTCAATAGTGTGTCAAGTGTGTTGAAAAATAATATCCTAAGATCATATATTAAAACCCATCACTAAAATATTTCCAACACATCAACTCTCTTCCAACAAGATGTCTAAATCTTTTCATCATCTTGCGGTGTTTGACCTTGGGTTGGTAAACAAAATAAAAGATTGTATTAATACATTGGTAATTAAGTAAAAGAAAATATATTTTTAAACTTTGCTTGTGCATGCATTGTTCTAACATACACACATAATTATATTCTTTTTATAAACATATAGTGTTTTACAAAAGATGGGTGTTGTATAAAAATGGTTAGAAAAATCATTTATGTACTTATATAATGTCAAAACTATGCATACTATACATATCAACAAATAGTTTTTCGCACAAGTAAAATATATGACAATCTTGAAGTAAGAAATAAACTTGTCATTTTTCTTCAACCTCACCTCACAATTAGTCTAAGATTAATGGGGAACATACTATAAAAATCTTTATTGTTTTCTTTTTAAAGAGTGTTCTGTGAGGTCAGAAAGATTTCAAATTATAATATCGATTCATTATTCATAACTTAGAATTGATATTATTATCAATCTAATTGAAATGTTTTCGAGTTTGGATGAAGAAATCGGATTTCTTATTTGCCTAGTTTAAGATTATATCAAATATACAATGAGGTATTTATCTAAAACCTACAAATTCAATCACACCTCGATTGATTATGAATAATAATAACAACATCCCTTCCAAGACGATAAGAATAATGCATCTAGGATCATAACTCACACTTGTGTAGATGATGTCATATTGAGTCTACTTGTCCAATAGTTGTGTTTCAAATATTTGGCAAATATATGCATAAAATACACAATGAAGTAGGATTGACGACTTGAATGTTTTGTCCAAAATATTCAAGTAATTTACCTTGCAATTGGTAAAGTTGTCATCTCTAAAAAGCCAAACATGAGTAAATGCACAACATATGTAATTTTTCTCAAATAATTCAAAAGACAACCTTAAAAACTAAAAATTTTCTTATCATCATAAACTTTCATCTAACTTTACCAATTTAGCTTTTATCTCTTTTTCACTCAAATAACGATCCTTTAACATCTAAGGTTAGGACTAGTATAATTGACACATATTCCACAAACCATTGTTTGATGCTTTCTTTTAAATAAGTGATGTAATGAATTCGACTATGAAAATGATTATTATTCGATAACGATAATCAATCTCATCATTCATCTAATTACAAAATTAGATAGAACATGAAATCGAGATTAGGATTTATCTAGATCATGGAATATCAATCAAATGACCATATATATTTTTTTCGTTGTCTATGTGTTTAACCATCGCGGTTATTACATGAAATCAACGAATCGATTGCAAGACAACAAAACTTATTTAGTCACCGAATTGCAATTCACACTTACAATGAAGATGTTTCATTGAGTCTAAAGTGTTCAAATGTTGTGTTATTAGCTATGGTCAAATTATACATGCTAAACTTAACACACTCTAAGTAGGATTGACAACTTATGATTTTCCATCGGGAAGCTCATAAGTACTCCAACTTGATAAGTAAGTCTTGGATGTCATTTCCGAAAACTCAAACCAAGAACTCTTATAACTTATATAAGTTTCTATTAATAACCTAATATCAACACTATCTCCTAAATAATGGAAAATGATCCTTGCCCAAATTCGGCACCTCCACGGATCGATGGATCCTTCATCCTAGATTCATCCTTGGTTTAGGTAGATCCACCCTATGGTATCAGAATTAAACATCTTCCTTTTGTCAATCACTTGCTTTAAAATTCCAACATACATGTAACTAAACTTTATTTAATCATCATTATTTCTATAAAGAAATATGCCACAAGATCTATTGAGGTAAATAACCTTAATTGGATTTCTTTCATAAAAGACATGCAAATGTGCATTCTTTGAACACTCTCATTATAGAGTATTACACTTTGTCACTCTTAAGCATACTCCTAGGTCATAGGTGACTCATTCTTGTTTACACCTACAACAACTTGCTTGCTCTTTCATTCAACCTTAGGATTCCACACATCTTGATTATGATTATGTGAACCGGAATTAAAGCATGTTAGTTGAGTCATATTATGCCCTGAGTTGATAAGACAATTTAAGTTCGTCTTTTTGCTTAACCTTCATTAGGCATATCAGTATAGGAATTCCATTTTGTCCAACATAAGAATGACTATTGGAGAAGATTATTGCACTAGAAATTCAATTTGACCTAACGGTTGAATTGCTTCCAAGAGTGAAGTTGGTTTCATGGTATAACCCGTAAAAATGGTCGTGTCTAGCCTGAATTGAGACCACTAGTGAGTCTGATATTCATTCTCTAATTTGATTAAATGGCTCTTCTTAAATATACCTAATGATAGTCTACATCGATAGACATTGTATTTCATTAGGAGTGCACACTAACCAAGTAGAAATTAGGTTTCTCCCTAGTCAATCTAGACATAATGCACCTCACATATGTGCTTTAAAGTTTCATGATGATAACTTGCTCCCATGTCATGCAATTATATGCCTTTATGTTTATCTACACGCTCGATGTCTATTTGCTTAGCTATTGAATGCATGTCTATTATAAAGGTGTTTGCCTTTTTCTAGCAATTTAGATAAAATATCTCTTAGTTTATCTAATAACATATGCTTATAGTTGCTAATGCTAACATGTTTTACATGACAATTGCATTTAAAATTATCATGTTTTGTATGTATCATTTTACATGACCCATGTGTTAATTGTGCACCTACACTATGTTAGTTTAATGTATGACAATTTATATTTAAATGTCATATAGTTTTACATGACAATTTATATTTAAATGTCATATATATATATATATATATATATCTTATGCATCTAGGTATATATATATTTTCTCACACCTAAATATATTTCTTTGTGTCCATGTCACATATCTAAAAGGTCAAAAGAGTCATAAAATGGTTTTATATCTCCTAGAGTCTTCACTCACACATTCCCTTAATCATCATCTTGCTTTCTTCCAAATGATCCACTTTTTTGTCCAGTAAAGGTTAGATACAAATCTAATGCTCCTCCAAGTAGGTTTGACAACTTAAATATTTCATCCAAAATATTCAAGTATCTTTAACTTGCGATTGCAAACGTTAAAGGTCATATCCGAAAATTCCTATTCAAGCCTTTTAACAACATAAGTTAAAACGCTCTCCATTTCTCTTCGACGATTTTTTTTCTCGCTGAAAACATTCTTTCTCTTCGATGAAAACATTATTTCTCTTCGACGAAAACATTCTTTCTCTTCGATGAAACATTCTTTCTCTTCGACGAAAACACTCTTTGTCTTTCGATCAGACCTCTTTCTTCTCACTCAACCACGCCTCTTCAACCATAGAGATGGCTAATATCTTTCCTTCACTATTTATGCTACGACCTTTAAGAGAACCGTGTACCACGTCGTGTGATTGTTCTATGAACATTCATAATGCTTGAGAAGAGCTACATAACTCTGTGAGTGTAGTATATCGTACGTTAACCACCATCCGTTTTGACATTGTCAAGCTCGTCACCTCCATCTTCGTTTGTTTTCTTCTTTATTATTATTATTATTATTATTATTATTATTTTCGCGTACGAAACATATCGAAGATACGTCACCATTTCCTTCGGGACAATGTCCAAAAGGAAACATCTCCATTCGAAAAGGTTGAGTCTGAAGATAACATCGTCGACATTCTTTCTTTACCCCTCAATCGTGAATCATTAAATTAACTTCGTCTAGGTTTAGGAATGATGGAACACATTCCGTAAATCGGTCTCTTCTTTTCTTATAAGTCTCGATTCTAGTCTATGTTCCATTCCGTGTCGTGACAACCTAATTACTTCATCTGAAGTATTTTAAGGATTTTTAATTAGCGAAATGCAAATTAAAATGTCACCCCTCTCACAAAATTCGTTAAGTCCTTAACTTCTCTCCTGTTGGCGGTCTGGTGGCCCCCAGACCTATTCTAGTGGCCCTTAAATATATCTGGGACCGCCGGCAGTAGCTTGTAATACCATTCATTTTTTTAATCCATAACCTAACCTTCCTCTCTTTTGCTACGAGATGACGTCTACTCCACACCAAAACCTATACCCAATATCTCTCTATAGATCAATGGGTCATCCTCATATCCCAAATCTCATAAGCATCATTGCTTATAGTGTCAATAGTAAAGTGAATTTCATCATGAAATGTGTCTCATTCTCAAACACAATCCTTACAATCATCATACTCACAAATCTCCTCACATCTTGGTCCTCACTTCTCGTAAACGTCTTTTTTCACATCAAATGGCTTTTTTACTTATAAACGGTTCTTCTCTCTTTCAAGAGTCCTGTCACTTCTAATAGTCTTCTCACTTCTGACAGTCGCTTCACCTCTAATAGCCTTTTTGCTTCTAACGTTTCCTCTCACTCCTAAATGTTCCTTTCTCACTTCTAATAAGTCTTCTCGCCTCTAACATTTCTTCTCACTTCTAAACGTTTCTTCTCTCTTCTAATAGTCTCATTACTATTAAAATTCCTCATATATCCCTTGACAACTTAATTATTTCGTCCGAAATATTTAAGTAATTTGCGAAATGCAAATGTCACTCCTTCGCAAAACTTTCCACTTTCTAGAAAGTGAAGAACATAAAGAAGATATTCAATCTTCAAGTGTTATTAAGTCACCACATTTTTGAGTCCCTCATTATTATTCCACAATGAAAGAACTACCTCATTTCACATCCCACCTTTATTCCTTAACATTGTCAACCAACAAAACACCAAACAAACCTTTAAATTCCCAATCATCCACTTTTGTCTCGATAGGGTCATATGCACATCAATTGTTAGTGCAATTGATATATCAATCTTTTCTATCAACCTCTCGTCAACACGTTCCTTCTTTAGTATCGCTCATCCTTTCCTACTTTTTGGCTCTATGAAATCATTGTCATTCACATCCAAGACCACATCGTCTCCATCCTCGTCTTATTTTTCTTTTTATTCCTTTATAGTGTATATATATATACATATATTATATATATATATATATGTATATATATGTATATATGTATATATATGTATATATATGTATATATATATATATATATATATATATGTATATATATATATGTATATATATATATGTATATATATATATG
>BQNB010003023.1:0-78938 GCA_026074375.1 Tanacetum coccineum
AACATCAAATCTATCCACTTCCCTTAAGCAAATTTGCTTAGTTTCAGGAAGTGCTGTAACTAGTAGGATAGACGCATCAATTAATGGTGTTAACTTAGTGGGGTCCAAGCTATATAAATCCTCAAAATCATCATCAAAAAATTTGTTATCAATTCTTAATGTGAAGTAATCATCAAAGTCAAATAGTGGATTTGAAATAGTCGCATAGAATGAACTAGATATCGAATCATCATTACCTAAAGGTACATTAAACATCCTTAGGTCTGGAACAAGGTCATTGTTTTCTATATCACTAGGATTAAATTCAATTTTTGTATCCCTCGATGAGAGGATCTAAATGCTCTCCAAAAGGTAAATCGGCGTCAAAATTTTCTCCTCCCAAAAATCAAGTCTAGGCGAAGGTGGTGTGTTTAATAGAGACGACTTGAGCTGTATTTTGTTGTCTTAGAAATTGCTCCTAGTTAAAAATTACCTCCGTATCATCGTCACTCTCCTCAGTATCTATAAGGTTAATGGGAGGATTAGGCATTTGCCGTCTAAGAATCAGCTTCATAATTTCATTTAATTGAAATTTCATATCGTTAACACTTTTTGAGATCTAAATCCTGAGAGAGCGACTGATCAATAGACAGAACTCCGAACCCTCTCAAAGACATATTGAGCCTAGTCGGAAGCTTATTCAAAGATAAACAACAAGCCAAAACATTAACTTTGATAGGAATTAATTTTAGCCATCTAGTAGGCTACCCGTCCATAACACGTATCCCCTCGTCTATGAATCTCCTAGACGAAGACACCAAGAAAACACCTTTTCCATCCAGATTCCACACCCAATTATCTTGATCTTCAACGAACTTTAATGAAGTAATCAAGTTGGTTAACTCTTCCATTTGCATACATTCTGCTCCCCCATGGCATTCTACTAAAACTAAAAAGCAAACCATTTTGAACTTTATCACAAATGGAAACCTCTTTGTTCTCCTCTTGAGCAAATAAGCGCGGATACTTACTTTCAAGGTACCTTTCCCCAACCCGTTCTCTATCCAAAATAAAGAATCATTACCATTTCCCACCTTCTTTTGCATACACATATATAAATCCGTACACCTCTTCCTTTAAGATAAGATATACTACGAATACAATCAAGCCAAGTTAAAGACATACCCACCGTAATATCCTGATCCATGTTACCACAAGGCGGTTTAAACTTTAAAAATATTTAAAAGAAAGTTAACATTTAAACTTGAAAGCTTGTTTTACAATGTGGTTTTTGTTTTTTTTTCTAAAAACACTATGTTTCAAACTCCAAACGTTTAGTGATGGGATTTTACACGTTAATCTTAACTTTATAATTAATAATAGAATTATGTTGTACAATTTTTTTATAAACAAACACCTATTACTCTCTAGCTACTTCCGCGTATTACTCCCTTCGTTCCAAATTTATAGTCTACCAAAAATAGATAGGGAAGTTTGATCATATTTACCACATTACCTTTGCTTGAAAATTTTATTATAAGGCTAGACAGTATGGTGATGACTTTGGCCAAACTCACCTAGGTGACTTCCCCAAGTCACACGCGAATCCCATCCAGGTCTAAAACTCACTTAGGTGAGTCCCCCACTAGCATGGTGAGTTTGACAATTTTTAGGAGCAATTCGGTGAGAAACGCACATATGTGAGTTGTGATAATGGTGGGCCCTTTTACTTTTTAATTAATATATTATATTTTGTTGTGAGTGTATGGGTATTTAATGGCTTGTATTTTATATAAAATATGTATTTTAATGAAAAGTGAGTTTTAGTGGTGAGGTGAGTTCTTATTACGGTTGAAAGGTGAGTTGTAAGGTGAGTTTTATTTCTGACGTGTCAGGTGGGTTTATCACCACCATACCATCCAGCCTAAACTTTAAATAAGACTTTAATAAATCAGGTAAAAGTAAAATTGTCATTCAATTAAAAAGTAAGAAAGAGAAAACAAGTGTTTTTTGTTGGGGAACAAATTTTTTGGGATGGAGAGGGTATATATTTATATGATTTTATAAACTATTTCTAAAGTAACAATATTAATTTTAGTATTTAATGCATGTAATTATTATTGGGAGTTTTTAGCCAAATCATGGTGTTTTCAAAAAGTATTTACCAAAACATAAAGGTATTAAAAATATTTTCTAAATCATAGTAAATTATATTTTCAGTAAGCCGTGACATATACCACCTACTCGTATACTTTCTTGATGATCCCATATCTTTTCAGCAACGTATATAGAAATTAAATATCTCTAATGTAATTAGAGTTTTTAAAAAAAATGCAAAAAGAGGTTGAAAAACTCATTGGGTTAATTTTTTTAATATAACTTTCACCACACAATTTTATTATCATATTATGTAAGATGCTTTATAATTCTTTAAAATAATTCGAGAATGGCAATATTTGTATTCATTAAAACAACTTTTGAATTTCGTTAATCCCATGTATTTTGAGACCGAAAACTAATAATTCCTTGATTTTAAACTATAAAAAGTTGAAAACGTTTTCTATAAACACCAAGATATGGTTAGATTTAACTTATGTTAAAGAAAAGTGCAACTGATATTATTGCATTGATGATTTTTTCTTATGGACATGAAATCATCGAGGAATTTTATAAAAAAAATAATGTGCTTAATAACACTAATAATAATGTAATGGTTTATTTAATATATTGCCATCACTTGGATAATATTTTCAAGATCACCATAATTTGGCAAATAATAATGTAATGGTTTATATAATATATTGCCATCACTTGAATTTTTACCATTATAGGGAAAATTCCATATATATATACTCAAAAGAAGGAGTTGCCATCATTAAAAAGTGTACACCATCGGCTAATAAAAAAAAATTAAACCCTTAAATTCAACACACCAGTTTTACACACCGATCAAATTCACACCTAATAAGCTACCTCAGGTAAATTCGAACTTTTTCACCGTCGATAATGTTTTAATTGTGTATAATGATACTCGTTTTAATAAATAATACTGTTTTTGAAAATTATGGTTTTGAATTGTGTGGTTTCGATTAAAGTATGTTTTGGTAGCCGAATTATTATATGGAATCACGATAATTGTTTGACTATGTTTTGTGGCATATGTATGATGTGTGGTTTTTGTTATAATTGTGACATCAGATTGTTAAACAAAAATTTAGTCATTGCCTTTTGTTTTGAGATAAGGATATATTTTACGTGTTTGTTATTAGTTCTTAATATGTATATCTCATGTTGTAGATTTTGTTACACGTGATGGATTATGTGACAATTAAGGGTTTGAGTGATTTTTTTTAATCAAGTATGAATAGTGTGCGAGTGATTTTAGTTGTTTGTTAGGAAAAAACATTTTCAATTTGATTTGACTAGTTTTTAGCAATTTTAAATAGCCGAATTGATGTGCAATTTTAGATTGACCTTATTTAATATGTCTTTTATCAACTAAGTTTAGTGGTATACATGGTAAACCAAGCAAGGTGGAGATGACTCGTTTTGGATAATTTGACTCTTTTAATCCAGTTTAATTTAAATCATTTTATTTAATTTTGTCACTTCAATCGATCTCTATCTGTTTCAAAACTCGTTTTGGATAATTTGACTCTTTTAAACCATTGTATTGTTAATTTGGGTTTTTAATAAGCTTCCGATGTGTTAATTTTTAGTTTAATATTGTAAATTGTATTGAGATTTGAATTTTGTTTGTAAAAGGGGATAATAGTGCTTATGCTAATTTGTATTTAGGTATATGAATGTTGATTATATTTTATGATTTTGAGGTGTTTTTGTTATTTTGTAGCTAAAAATAGTGATTAGTCATTAGGAATTTGAGGTATTTTTGTTATTTTGTGGCAAAAGTAAAAAAATGCAGATTTTTTATTTTCTCGTTTTGTGGAAAAGATGGGTGTGTTCTTTACTCGCAGCTATTGAAATTTATAACAACTTTTTCGTTGAAATATGGACTTAGATAGGGATTATTAGGTCTTAACTGTACAAGAAGTTAAAACAAAAGTAATAGCCTATGTATCTTCCCCTTTTTGTTCTTAACTACTGCATTTTTTTGTGGTGCCATTGAACTATAATCCTGGGAGTGTGGGGGTAGTTATCACAGAGTTTGGAGTTTCTTTGAAGGCTTGTGTTGTTGGTTCAGACCTTTGGTTTGGTTAGGCTTTGTGTTCCTTTTAGTTGACATTGATTAAAGTTTAGTTTTCCTTGATGATATCATTTGTTGGTATGCCATTCTAAAGATTGAAAGACATGTATTCTGTAATCTTATAATACAAATACACTTAAAATAATATATGAGACATATTCATTACAACTAATGAACCAAAGCTAGGGTATAATCCAATCCAAGTTAGACTGGTCAAATGCTGGTTTAGTAAATTTAGCACTTGTGACATGTCCATATGCCGGTTTGTATTTTAGTTTATCTTATCCTAGTGGTATGAAGAGTTTACTTCTGATCACAACTTAGGATGATGAAATAGGTTAAGTTTTACTTTTAGATTTTATATAACGCTTACATTTTTTGAAGGAATGTTTATACTGTTCGCCAAAATGTTTTACAGGAATGTTTATATGCCATTTTACTCCTTGATTTTATACAAATGTTTGACTTATGTTTATAACTGTATATTAGATCTATTGATCCCAAGTCGCGACACAACGCGTTTGCTAGGAGATGGAACGTGACCAAGAAGAAAGAAGAACTAAGATGCTTCTGGTTGACCCATAATCAAATTTTCGGATGGTAAATATTTATAATGGAAATGTTTGTTGGTCAATTGAATGCAATACGCTGCTAGTTTACCAGTATCAACAACCCACTACAAAAGACTTTCTTAAAATTGTTGGTGGACCATATGGAAGCATGGACCTTTATCGACATAGACGGCACACAAAAGCAAAGGTATTTTAGAGTTTTTGAATGATTAAAAGCTTCTTTGTAACATGTTTTAATAAAACTTTCTATAATTGTTTTTCTTCCTTCCTAACTTCAAATTGTTTCAACTCTGTTCAATTGGTGTTTGATTGCTTATTTAAGTGCTTATCAGCCCTGTTTAATTAAGCAGCTTCAAGTGTTTGACAAAAACCTATTTTTTTGCAAATAAGGACTGTCTTTAATTAGATATAAATAAGCAATCTCAAACACCATGTCATATATTTTTTTATATATCCAATTCCCTTATTTGATTATGTTAATTATCCCTCCCAGATGATTCGGTGTACCAAAGAAAAAGACATTGAAGTGTTTCTTAAAAAAGAATATGAAGGAAAACTTAAGTTAGAGGCAAGTTCCAAATGTATGTATATAAATGGTCAAACCGGGGCCATTGCTGAGGAGAGTCAGCATAATTTTTTAATTGTAAGAAAGGATTGCAAGATGAAGTTCTATTCAACCAAACATTACAATACCAAAACCACCGTCTCATGGCAGCTCGACTTTTCCACATTCAAGGCTTTCTTTCCGCGATCAAACCAAGAACTCAATCGTGCTCCAATACATGTTTTTCACGCAGTTAATGAAGGTGCTTTTTATAAGTTTTGTACCAATTTCAAGCTAAAAGAGGTATCTAATATTAGTTTATTAGAAGATCTTAAGTGGAAACGTTCACAAAGTATTGAAAGTCGTATAAATTTGCTTGGGAAGTTTATAGGCGATTCAAAGATGCAATTCGGGTTATCGTTTCAATGATAAGAGGTGCCCTGGTGAGTAATAACAACTAATTTGAAACTAGGAGGTGTAGTACGATTGTCGAGAAGGAGCATTGTGTTCCATAACTTACTGTTGCGGTTGAGGATATTGAAAGTAAAGGTTGATTTTTGGAAGCAAGTAAGCAAACTCGAGAAATTTAGGAGTTTCATGATAATATATTAGGTTTCTAAAAGCTAAGGACAAATGGAATCCATGCCATGATAATTTCGCATATCAGTACACCTTTGCTATGACCATGAAAGAATATGTGCATTCCATTTCCTTATTTAACTTACCCACCAGAACGAGTCCACAGTGGATAAAGGTCATCAGGTAATACTTCTAAAAATGTAAATACTTGATTGTTTTTAACTAAGAGTAATTTACAAAATTCGTCCTTGTGGTTTGGAAAAAAAATTCTCTGGAAGATATTTGCAGTTTACTGTTTAAGATTGAAAACCACATGGAAGATATTTGCAGTTTACTCTTAAAACTACAAATTATAATTTTTTTTTCATTTTATAACTTCAGGGGCATGATCAATGGTTTACGGTTTCTCCATATTCATGAAATCCGTCACGGGAAACTAAAGCTACATAATGTGTTTATTAAAGATAATTACGTGGCACAGCTTGCAGGCTTGGCTAATACCGATTGGCCAGATGAAGAAAAAGGTGATCTGATCTCTAACGTTGTTACTTATAATATAGAAAAGTTTAAATTTTGACCCATAACTTATTTTATTCTATTCAGTTAGCATGGATAGAGTTTTTAAGACTTTGTCATTTACGATTGGGGAAAGGATTTTGTTGATATTCATGGTCACATTTTTTCTCCATTAACATATTAGTCCCTTATGTTTAACATTTAAACTTATAACTAATATATTAATTATTGTTTACTTAAAACACTATTTAAACATTGTTTACGTATTAACGTGTGCGTCCCCTTAGGCTCGAATAAATAATTCGGACATATATTTATTTACGATGGACATATTCCAACATATATATGGTATTTAAATCGCTGGAGATGGTGGCCATATTGTGTATTTTTTATACATGTTACCCCAAAGCATGTTTGGGGTGGACATTATAAATCATAAATAGATTATCCTGATTTTTTTCACTCTTAACTTGTCAATAAAATTTCATATATAAAATTTCTAGTTGAATTTAAGCTTTAATAATGGTTTTATTCTTGTAGACCGACATTAGAAGAGATATTGAGACATCCAATTTTTTTTTATTGGCAAAGAAGAATTGAGTTATTGACAACATAGTAGGCCCAGAAGTTTTTGGTACAAGCTGGAAAGGTAAATTTGATGATGATGTACTTGAAGAACTCATGAGGCAACGTTTAGCGGGGAAACCCTCTACCCAAAAAAAAAGTCAAGAGCCATAGAAAGAATTATGATTATGGGAAATTAAGCTCCCTATTGCGGCTCTTTAGGAATATCATGAGCCACCATAGCGAAATAAAGGCGGACGTCAAGAAAAAATTGGGGGTCCATAAACAAGAAACGGAATTGATATTTCGTCAAATGTTCCCCAAATTTTTTATGTCTTTTCATTACGTTATGAAAACACATCTTGCAAATAATTTTCTCCATCTGTTAGAGGTTAATGACTTGGACTTCAGACTAAAAGCAACCTAAACCCTCCAAAACCCTTATGTGTGATAAAGTGCTTGTTCAGTTTGTTCCCGTGCGCGTGACATACATAGTAAGTAGCACCTAAACTAACTCCAAGAGCTTACCTCCTTTTGTATTTTGCTGTGACTTATTGTTACTTTGTTCCACTTAAACTTACATGTCTATAAATACTGTGCAGATGGAGAGATATCAATGGTGCAGTCTTTGTTGGAAGAGTTACCAGGGCAATTCTTTACGTACATGAGAAGCGGGGATGTCAAGCCACTCAAAGCCTTGACTTTGTGTGGTTTTACTACTTTTAGGCTATGCTTCCTATTACAAACAAGTATTTTGGGATGATGTTTTTAAGAAAGATGCATATGGGTGTAAAATCTACTGTGATTATATATGCCTTTGATTCTCGAATAAATTGGTTTTTTAATATAGTATTCTATGTTTTTTTACTATGCACAATATCAAAGTAGAATTCGAATTAATGATCTGATTATCTAATATACATGAAATCTAGTTCATCGTCATCGAGCTTACTGATCTATTGAAAAGAATCACGAGCCAATTCAATTTAGACAGCGACTTCCATACGATTATACTCCCCTTAAACTTACATTTGGCTTATCTATACCTTTGCGTACCAGCTTGTTTCAAGTTCTATGCTCTCAAGAATTATTATGTTGTGTAGTTTGCAGCACTATAACAAACGGATTATAAAAGTGGGTTACTAATTACTAAGTTTACTAGTTTGTTTCTTTTATCTTCATTAGCAAGTCAAGATAATTGATTATTAGATGATTGTTTAAGTTTTCATACTTATTTTCTTCATACTTTTAAGAACATGATGGTGATGTTGCTTTATAAGTCTCTATACACACTAAGGTAAACTTTGCATACGTGTGTGTAATATGATTTTACACATTTAATTTGCTTATTAGATTTTAAAAATTGACTTCTTAAATCCAAATGTCAATTTACAAGGATAATATGCGTAGTTACTACAAAGGGCAAAGGTATTACTTAATAGTGGTTGGATTGCCAGTGCCACAACCGTTAGAAAAGCAATTGGCTTAAAAAAAACTCAGGTTAGTAAATAGTTTCATATCACATCACTTAATCATCACCCATTAGATTTGGATTGATATGAAATGAAATGCCTTTGTGATGGGAATCTATGCACATGTTTGAGGAAATATTGATAAAGATGTGAATGTATCCTTTAACACACATTTTTATGAAGTTTTTGAAATTGTTCGAATATCTTACGAATTAAGATTTCTTCTTTGTTGAATCACAACATCGAAATTCGATTTAATTATTTATTAAATCGAGGCTTAATAATTTTTTTTTCTTTTCATGTTTCGGTATTGGATAGCTTCTCGGACTTTTGATAGTTGCTGTTTTGAAAGCTTATTTAAACTACTTATAGGGTTGTTTTGAGAGCATATTTAAACTACTTATAGGGTTGTTTGGATTAAAATTTATTATAGATGATATGATGTAAAAAAGTAACAATTGACTTATTTCATATTTTTTTTTCAATTGACTTATAGATGATATGATGTAAAAAAGTAACACTTTATTTCATATTTTTTTTTCAATTGACATATAGATGATGTGATGTAAAAAAGTAACAATTAACTTATTCCATACTATGATACTTGCAATAGTACGCAAATATATAATTCAAATCCTTCACAATTTATGAATTTGAAACAAGTATTCGAAAAGTTTACTCAGATAACTATTTAGTTTTCTTGCAAAGAAAAAGTTGAGAATGTTAGAAACATTAGACTTCAACTTACTAATTAGTCTTATGCATATCTGTTTTTAGTATTTGGATATTTGGGATTGTAAGATAATTTTTACTTTCTGATGAATAAAGATACTTGGTATTTGTTCTTTATTCATATAATAATTGTTGTCCTATATTTGCATGTTTAATCCTTGAATGATTTTATCATTCTAAATATGTCCAATGTCCGTTAACAATATGGGAATATTCCCAACCTTCAAATATTTACTATTAGATCCTTGTCATGAGTAAGATATCGAAAATAGTTAAATAAGTCATCCTTAGACTTGAGATGCAAACAAGTTCTGCATGTGTGGATATCACTTTTTGATTATAAGTCAAACGCTTACCTGAAAATGGTAGTTATAAAGGTTATTCGTAGAAGTGATGTGAAGCAGCATCCACAACACTTGTAGTCAATAAAGAATTTGTTCCTCCAGTTGTTTAATTGCAGTATGATACAATTGGCGCCTCTCCGGAATTAATCTGATGATTGTGTAGCCGCATCCAAAGTGTAATTCAATACGATTTTTGATTACATTTGGTAGATCTAAATTAACTTCTATAACGAGAAACTAAATTGTTAAACTATATGGAATGAGTTTGGATCCATATCTATGGTTTAACGGTCTCTGTGACAAAGGGATGATAATAGCAAGTAATACATAATCATTACGCTAAGAGTTTTTCTTGAAATAACATCTCAAGTATTTCTAGTTTATGGCGATGAGAGTGTTGCTAGACGTTTCCATTGCTATATAAATGTAGTATGGTACTCCAACTCCCAAATAGGAGCTATTGGAATATGTGAGTCGGATACGCATGTTGTACGACCAGAAACATGTGAGCCTATTGGGGGCACACACATTAAGACACGAAGAGTACGTTTATTATATATATACTTCACAAAATATATTTAAATGTTTGTTAGTTTCTATAATTAGTTTATAAGTAATTTAACGGGTGTTTAAATGAAAACCGAAGGTACTAAATTGAACAAAACCCAAACCTTATTGGTGCCTAATGTTTGGCCGATGCATATAGTTTTCCAAGGGGTGTTTGGGTTTTTAGGGATAAAGAGGAAAAGGGTAAAGACTTTGTTGGGTTTCCTTTGTTCCCTAAGGGAATAGGATTGGTGGGGCTATATAAACCCCCCATATCTTTAGATCACAATTTACGCTTTGAAAAAACCATAAATCATTATAAAAAGTTTTTGGTGTTCTTCACTCTTTTCAAAAACGGTCGAAAAAACCTTTAAGGGTTTTTGGTTTTCTTTATTCCTTGCATAGCTATTTTTGTACAACCTTCTTAAGTTTTTTAGATGCGTATTTGATGTTCCCTAGAGAAGTTCGATGAAACTTCAAGTTGCTTCCAAGGAATTTAGGTTGATTAGTTCTCTATGTTGGAAAACTACTAGGAAACAACTTAGGGTTTCGTTTCTTGTATTTTTGGTACAAACCAAAATTGGTTTTTAAAACCTTATTAGATTTTTTGGTATTCGGTTCTAATACATTACGAGTGTTGGGGTTTTCGTTTCAAGAATACATAAGGTGCGTTTGAAACACATGGTGTTGGAGAGACGTGTAAGTAAAGGCTAATATCTTGACGTAATTTGTTTGCGTGTTGTGTGAGCAACCGTTAGAGGGTGATAACTTAATAAATAAGTTATATGAATCTATGATTCTGGTTTATTGACTTTTGTCTTTAAATCTTAAGATTAGTTTTTCTTATTTGGTTTGTGTGTTAATATTTAAATTTCAAACTAGGATCCATTCGCTATGTACCCGTTAGTAATCGCTTTTCTTGTTTGTAATCTACCAACAATGGCTTCACGAGTCACTTCTGTTGGTTATTGGGGGGTTAAACACTTATAAAACACGCTTTGATCCTCATAATGGGAAAATTTTATTTTTTGTTTTTTGACTGAAATTATGACAAACAATATATAATTCATTGCCTTTTAAAGATCAAAAATAAATCCTAGTGATATTGGTATGATTATCTAGCTTATTTTAGATTGAAAAAGAATAGATTTCAAATTAAAAGTTAATTAAGTTTCTTGAATCTTTTCTTTTTCCCGTCTTTAAGACTCACGCAATCATATTATATGATGGATGTGGTGGTCTTGTGAGGTCTATTTGAGGAATAATAGAGCTTTCATCTCCTCTGAACTTGCAATATTACATCAATAGATTTCAATTTATGCCCATTTTTGTTAGTCGTAAAATTCAGAGTGGACCATTTTTTCCTTAAGGACTGTTTGGACACCAGCAGTTATTTAAGTGTATAATAAACATAATTTTTTGGCTCGTGAAGAACTGGGAAATTAAATAAGATTATAGAAAAATGACTCAGGTTCATGTAGAGATTTGGATTAGCTTGTCAAATATCTTTTGGATATGTGTGTTATGGCCGTTTTGTAAAACTAGTCAAAAATTGACACCATATTTTGAAATTGTAATAAGTCCAGAAATTTGTATAAAAACACTTAAATTTGTAAAACTGTAGGTCCTAGGTATTCAACTAACTTAGACTTGAGCGGTCGTTTCGGCGCTCCTTTGTGGAACACAATGGTTTCGGAGATTACGTTAAATAATAGTGAAGCGGGTGAAAATCAAAAATAATTTGCACTTTTTTGTTATTGCACAGTGGTATTTGTAATTTAACCCCCCACCAAGTGTTTTGGAACATTTTGGGCAGAAAGAGTGGGGACAACATAAACTAAAAAATATAATCTAGGAGCTTTAGTGGGCGGAAAGCATCGTATTTTTATCATCTAAAGATTTGGTAATTAGTGGCTTGTGATTTTTGGGGGGTAATGAAGTATTTAGTAATTACGCTTTATTGTTTTAAACATGAAAATGTAAGTAAAGATTTTTATAAAATAGGTTATAAGGAGCGAAATTAAAAAATGTTTTGGTACATATTAGATCAGGTTTGGTCACTACATTTTGGGTAATTATTACTCTTGAAAAAACCTTAGTGCATTGGTAATACTCACTTACGGGACACGTGTCTTATAAATACTCTGTTATTTTTATTGTACCAGGTTACTATTTTTATTATTCAAAGTTTCGCCTTTCTTCTAGTTATATCTTAGGATTCTTGTTTGTTCCATTGTCTATCATTATATTATACTGCTGCTTCTTAGTGAGTTCTTAGCCTCGCCTTTTACTATGTGGGATTGCTTTTTAAAACCCCAAGAGAGGTAGTTACATGCTAGTTTTCAAAAATTGAACAACGTGATTTATTTGGTATGCTTAACCGGTAATACGTGATTATTGAATGGTGTACTCAAATATTTTCACACAAAAAGTAAGAATAATTTCATGAACCCCACCCAACACGTTAATTACCACCCGGCAAAACACGAAAGTTGTTCGTAATGACGTTTTACTTTGCCGCGAGGCTTATCAGCTTTAGAAATTGAGATAAGTTAGGATTGGACGAAAATAGTATATATATACAAATAATGTATTAACGGTTAAGGGTTAAAGGCGCGCAAGTGGATTTCTCATCACATGTAAACATGTATGTATACATATAAAAATATGTTGATTCGTGGTGGTTAGATGTACACTTCGTTTGTCGTATTTAATAAGTTGTGCTATAATAGAACGACTATAATTAATAGGTCTGTGGTCGTGATCGTTTTTGCAGATTCAGTTAAATCACTGTGTATTGATGGATAATTGATCGTGGTTTAATCCAATGTGAGATTCATGCCTAGCTTGTACTTATTTACATGCTTTATAATCCCGCTGAGGGGAGATACATGCTTGTTGAAATCTATTTTTTACATATTCGTTTATTTATAACAACCGTGGATTACTTTTCAATTCTTTGTGAGTTCATTCGTCTAGCATTTCAATCTTTTCAATGTTTGTAGTATACACCGCGAGGGGATACATGATCTTGTTAAAACTTGTATATTTTGATCATAGCGTGAGAGTCACAATTACCTTTTCCAATACTTTGTGAGTTCATAGCCCCTTTTTACACTTTCATTGTTTTAATCAAAAATCTACTGGGTGATATTACATTGATTGTTTTACTATTGGACACAAGTGTTTTTCTAAGTGTTATCAAAGTTGTTTTAAACTGTTTGCTATCCAGATTACTGCTGAATCTTACTGCATAAGTTAAACCACTATTGCAATTAAGTCAGAATACTATATATATGATTCAGTCAACGTGCTTATTGTTCTGTGAGGCGGATGTCATTTGTGTGTTGTGGATAGAATCTCTCGGGTGTGACATTCCCCAACTGGAATTTTCTGGTCACATGTTGGACCATTGGTGCATTAACATTGAGATACTTTTTGGTTGCTTGGCAAGCATCCTTATACATTTTGGGGCAACAAGCTAGTTTAAGGGCTTCGGGGTCATGAGCTTAGTGCATTAATACAGAGTGTTGGACATGATGAATGTGTTTCTCTTGTCTACCTTACTATTTTGTGACTTATGGAATACGTAAATTTGTTGCTATACTTGTTTTGGACTTCGGAATACATACTTTAGTCCCACCATTTTCTTCGATCTTGCGTCGGTCCACTACTGAGCTTTATAGATTATTAATCTCTACTTGGATTCGGAAAGTAACACTTTTGAATGTTGTAACGCTACTTTTCTTAGGAACATTTCTTATATTTTTTAAACACTGCTTTTACTAAAACTTATGATTTCATAACTTCTATGTTGACCGTTTTGTGCTTGTTTTTTATACGGTGTGATTATTTGCTGTAGTGGAGCATTGGGAGCATCTCGAGATTGTGAGTAGATTTGCGATTAGGGGACCGGAGACCTATATTTGTGAACGCAGTTATTGAATTTGAGTACCATTAAATAATTTGTAAACTCTGATTTTAATATAACGAATGTGAAATTTATTTAAACGTCTCTTTTGAGGTCGTTTTCCGTGACTTGTGTTTTGTGCCCTGAAGTAGCACCCCAATGTTACCATTTCCGCTGCGTTGTACCAGATTTTGGGGGTGTTACATTTTTCGAGTATCGTTTTCAAGTGAAGTGAAAGAAGAATAAGTTGGTGATATGTGATAGCTGACTTAGAAGTATCCCATGTGGATTTTTCATGTGAAGTCTTGCTTATTTATTTTATTTGGTTTTAGTATTTGGAAGATCTTGGTTTAAGTTTGGATTTGGACTCCTGTGTTGGCTATTGAAGTTGTAAGAGATTATGGATTTGTTTGCGATTTGGGACATCACTCGAGGTTGATGGTCTTCGTAACACTTGAAGTTTATGCATTGTAATTTTCTCTATATTGTATCTTGTGTTATGATTGATCATTATGTTGCGCTCTCGAGTTTCCGCCATTGTTGGGGTGTGACACTTAAGGGAGACATAGAATTACACTTCATCCCTACTAAGTATCAGCTAGCTGATATCTTTACCAAACCCTTGGATGAACCTACTTTCACAAGGCTGAAAGCAGAGTTAGGCATGTTGAACATTGATTGATCAGTCTCCCTGATCAAAAGTGTTCACTGTGGTGTACATTCTAATATCTCCATAATGCTTTCTCCCTGAATCCAAATATGACTCCCATGACACTGATGGGCACAATAAATGAAGTAACTAAATACTCTAAGTCCTTAGTTACTTAATGTCCTAGGTTGGTGACTGAACACATTAAATAAAAAACAAATATTCTTTATCTAACTGTCATCCAACAGTCGTGGATCCCCACTTCTCCTATATATCACTCAAATAACCCACTATGCATTAAATGTGCACTCCCACAAACATAATCCCTTCCCAATATGTATTTTCAAACGCCGTTTGACCGTTATCGATACGTCATGCCTACAAAAAGTGCATGACAAAGAAACGGCTAAACAGTTGATGATACGAAAGGGATAGTGCAAGTGGGATGGCAGCATTAAAAGGGGTTACCAAATCATTTTTAACTTCTTTTTAAAATAAAAAGTTAAAAAATTATTAAAACCATTCCAATTCCACCTATAAATATCCAACAAAAGAAAAACACACACAATTTTTCAAAAGCAATCAAACTCTGCAAAAATTTGCTCTCAAAGCCAAAAAGTGTGTGTTTTAAATTTTCTAGGTACAAACAGTTTCATCAAATCATTTTCTTGGTTAAAGTTGTTTATCTAAGGTATCCATCTTAGCATTTCAACAGCCTTGATAACATATCACTTATTTCACGTCAGAGATCAAAGTCGGACTCGAAATTGTGACCATCTGGTAAGTGATATATTGCCATTTTCCTTTTGTTACAAATTTATCAAAAATGGCATCAAACCAAGCAATTAAGTATGCCCCTCAATGTGGCGACTTAGCTGTGGAGTCCCTTGTTTTTCAAACAAACAATGTTGTGGGAAATTTCAATTACCCACCAACTGTCCCAGCCTACAAGACAATTTGCAAGTTCTTGATGAACTTCCCACTAAAAACGGCCTTTACGAAATGTCCTTCAGTCCTTTACCAAAACTTCCTCAGGGAGTTCTGGTGCACGATAATTGCCTATGACCCAAACCTATCTACTGATGAGAAAAAGCCTCGTCTACTCAAAGAGTTTCTAATCAAGTTCACAGTGATGAATGGCAAGAAGCCATTGACCCTTAACTTTAATACCTTCACCACATCCACTAGTCTTGATTACAACAATGGTGCATATGTTGCTTATCCCTCTCTTGAGGTTGTTAAGGCTAAACTGGTCAAGATTGTAACAAATCTAAATTATCTGGACAAAACCCCAGTCCTGAAGAACTCCTTTCCCGTGGCTTGGAGAATTCTGCTCACTTTTATGATTTAGGTTCTCAGCGGGAACTACTCATCCACTGAATAAGTAAACTCCATTCAGCAGCTCATAACCTATAGTCTCATCATTGGGACAAAGGTTGACATAGGGGATATCATTTATAGTGATCTTGTAACCAAGCTCTTGAATAAGTCTAGGCTGAGATACGTTTCATATCTAAGATTTATCTCTTGTGTTCTAGAAGCATTACTGGGTCTTAAATCCACTCAGGATGAAAATTTTTGGTATCTTCCTGGAATCCTGAGTAACTCAAATTTTTCAAAAGACCCATCCAAAGTCACTGAAATTAAATTGACGGTCCATATGATTGCTGTAAACAATCAGAAGGATTCAGTGTCTCCACCTCCTTTGACTGCAAAGAAAATGAAATGGAAGTCTCAGACTGTGACTCCAACCTTACCCAAGTCACAGGTACCCTAAGGCTTCCGGAGCACTCTCTAAGAAGAGAAAACAACCTAAGTCCAAAAAGACACCCAGTGAGACCAAGGTATCATCACCCAAGCCAATGGAGGGTTCTGAGCAATCCCACTCAGACTCCTCGAGCACTGTACCTGATCCCCAAGATCTAGAGAGAAACATACAACTCGCTAGTACGGGATTGCCTTCCACACTCGATGAGGGCACTTATAAATCACAACCTTTGCCTAAGGGTACAACAACTAATCCTAAAGACTCAGGAAAAATGATCAGCCCGCTGATAGGGTTTTAACTTTCACGGATTCTGATGAAGGTGCGGCTAAAACCATGTCATTCCCTAAAGGGCCACGTGGGGACAAAGACTCAGAGGGATTGAAACCACCCACAAACCAATCCTGTTGCTGATCTATCAGGGACTGATGCTAAGTATCAGGCTAACCAGACCCAGTCAGCTAGATTAAGGTATCAGTCCCTGACCAAAAACAAAGGCAAGACTTCTTCTGAAGTGGAGCCGAATATTGAAGCCCTTCAACTCAAAATATTTGCTGATGTCCAAGCCTTGCTACTATCTGATGATGAAATGGTTCAAGAAAGTGAAAAGGAGAAAGTGTTTGTGGCTGGAGAAGACATGGATGCAGACACTCAAATGGATATCGAAGTTCAATCTCCACTACCAAACACAGATAAGCTTGAGTACTCTCCGGTTCAAGACACTGATGAATCAACTTCTGACTTAATTCCTGATCTTAAGAAGTTTGACAACATCTTACCACTCATTGAAAGGCAATTGGTTAAGTATCTCAGGAAGGTCTTCATAGTTCTCTTCAACAAGCTAACTGAAGCGTAATGGGCACAACATGAAGAGGCTGTTATCACTTATGTTGATCTCAAGGCTGCCATTGAAGGTTATTATGAAGAAAATATTAATCACAGGGAGCAAACTGACAAAGTCATTGATGTAGCTATGAACTCCCTTGACAAAAACAACATTGCAAGGGGTGATCTTCTAAATGCTTTAAATAGGGTCACTAAAGCACTCAAGGCTATTTAGAATGCTGTTAAGGAGAATCCTACACTTCATAAGAAAGTGATTGAAGCCATTAAGGCATACACAAAGAATTCCAATGACCTGCTCACACTCATTAATAACTTTGATTTTCAAGGATTAAAGTCTTCTGTGGCATCTCTTTAGACTACTGCAACTAGCCAAGACAAACATCTAGCTGAATTGGCCAAGTCATCAACTTTCATAGCTTGGAATATTGGTTAAAAAATGACAGCTATTGAACTATCTCAGGATACAATCAAAACTGAAGTTTCTTCTCTCAGGCAAGACACTTCGAATATCAAATCCATGATGACAGAGATCTATAAGTCATTTAAAAGTCAGTCTTCAGCCCCCTCAAGCAGTGTGCCAAAGACAACACTTGCTATATTTATATCCAAACATGGGGAGATTGTTAGGCCCAATCAGTGCCTAGTGATCTTTCACTTAGGATTTGAATACAAAATATCCTAAATGTTAATAACCTTTAACATTTTAAGGTCACTAAGTGAACAGTCACTCAGTGAGTTACCTTCAAGATGCTCAACTTGAGTCTACAAGAAAGACTCTATCATTCAGCGAGGCAGTTCTCAGTGAATGAAGCCTGAGCCAAAGAAGAAGGTGATGGGTTCAGTGAGTTGTGGCAATAGACTCACTGAACCCCATACGATCTCCAACAACTAGAAGACCCTGAAGACGAAAGACTGAAGAATAGGCAGGATAGTTTGAAACAGATAAGTCCAAGTTCTTACATGCCTGAAGCCAAACTATCCAGAATATGGTATAAAGACAAGGTCAGTGTCATCACATGTCCTTAGAAATTGTGTTTGTCTCATACTTAGAATAAAATTGTAATAGAGACAAAGGTGTACAACATGTACTAACCTATTAGTATTGGGACACACACTTATCACCCATGTGGGTATAACCCTACCTAAGTAGTATAAATAGCAAATGTATTATAAAGGAGTAGGTGCAAGTTTTGTGCATTTAAAGTCATATCTTTCATGAAACACCTACTCCTCCAAATCTACTAAGTCCCTGAGTGAGCTCAGTTGGTTAGCATAGTAGTCAGCTTTGCATAACACTTTAGGTTTATGCAAAGTTGTTAATGAGGAGATCACACACACATTGTCATTCAATCCCCATTGTAGTTTCGCATACAATGCGGTATAATTCTTAATAAAAAGAGTTAAACGTTGAAAAGTTATTTTTGTGTCCTTTACTTATTGTTTGTCTTACGTACACAAATCCTTTTTAAAGAACTTAATCTGTCACTTTACTTACATGCCATGGGTTAGTGAAGCTTAACTTTGTAGTTAACATTAACCAACGAAGAGGGAACAACACGGTTCTACGACCGTTGTCACGCTCTCCAAATTTGATGGGTCTTGACCGGATCTTAAGGTGATGGTGGTCTCGTCTTCTACCGGTGGGGTCTGGCTATGGTGGTAGTAGGCTTCTGTCAAAATTATGGTGGTTCTTGGTTTAGGTGTGCTTTTTTTATATTTTTCTTTTGCTAAGATTTGGGGAAAAACGAAATACCTATGGGTGTGTTTAGTTGTTGGATTTCCTAGAAAAGTTTTCTAAGAAACATAGAGAAAATAGAAAACGTGTTCAAAATTATTGTTTTTTGAAAATTTTCTACTGAAAACAGAAAACTTGTTTTCTCCTATTATAACTATGATATAGAGAACTTGTTTGGGAGTGTTTTGGTTTTTCTGTGTGTATATTTGTGCTAGAATCTCAATAATGGCTGTGGTTTGTACTTATGTTTGTGTGTTATATATTAGTTATGTAGTACTCATAATAATAAAAGAATAAGAAAGAATAAAGTAAGGGTATTTTGATCATTTAAATACTAAGGCGATGGTATTTTAGTCATTTTATATTCTGTAACTGGTCGATATAACGATCAACAAAAGAGCGGCCCAAATCCGAAATGGGTGTTTCAATTTTGGATAGGATCCAATATTTTTGAAAATTTGGACTAAAAATGAAATACCCTGTAAACTATAAGGACAAAAAATGTAACTAACTCATATTTTTAACAAAATAGTTCCCTATCCTTTTAAGAAAAGTATATTACAAAGTACATCACTATTAAGTCGACTACAATAGTCTCATCAACATGTAACTACATCTCTCAAGGAGAATAATACTCGCTCTAACCTAAAAGATTCATCATCCGTGAATGTATTATCAAGGAAAAGTATAATGAAAAAACATAGTTTGCCGGAAATTTTAGTTACAGGTTACCCATCGTCGCAACGCGCACGTAACATACTATTATTACTAGATAAATAATCCATATAATTCTAGTTTTGAAAATTGACTCTTTAGTTGACAATAAAAACCATAGGAACTGTGATAGAATCATAAAATTGTGGGGTAATCCGTATTAGGGTGGCTGGAATCCTCAACGACCAACCACCAAATTGGTTGGTGCCTTACAATTATTTAGATACCAAACTACAAATTATTATAGTTTGATATTCTAAAATAAACATTTTACACTGATCATGGTGTGATTAAGGGCAAATTTATAACAGTTTACAAAAGCTTAAACTTCTAAAATAAACAGTTTACAAAAGCTTGTGATGGCTTTAAAGATCTATCAACTTTTATAAGTTACATTCCAAATATCTCATGTTTTCATGAGTTACCTAATTTTATAGACAATCAATGGTTAGATCAACCGTAATAAGGTTGGACGACCAAGCTTTAGGTGTCTTAGTAGCATGCAAGAACGCGTTGTTCTTATTACTGAGGGATCACCAGGACACATTTTTCAAGACAAATTTGCAAGACTCGGTCTGGTCAAGACAAAGTCATGTAGTGTGTGTTTTTGTCCATGTGTGTGTGTTTTAGTGAAGTATATTTATGTTTAAGTACAGATGATAAAATTAATTGTCTTATTACACTAAGTTAATGGTAAAATTGACGATGAATGTGATCATGCGTTTTTTTTGTTGTTGCCTTAGGTATATCGGTTTCATGATCCACGTGTGTATTTTCTAGCTCTGCTTGAAAGATAATAGAAATTGATGTTGATTGGAATGATTGCTTGATTATAATTGATAATAGCCAACCTATAATATAAGCATTCTCGATTAGACAAGTCGTTTTACATCAAAGCCTTTGTCACACTATGCACTTGGTTAATCTATGGGGGTTTTTCATCTCCACAAAACAATTTAAAATTTTAGGAAAACGCTTAGTTGAGAAACATAATTGGTGTTTTCCATTTTTTTGGTGGGGAGTGGGGTTGTTTTGTAGAGTTTTTTTGGGTGGGTTGATTGTTTTGTTGCGTTTGTTTGTGGTTGTTTCGTTTTGGTTTTTTTGGGTGTATGTGAATTTATTTTGGTGGGGGGTTTATTTTTTTTTTGTGTATGTATTGTTTTTGGTTGTTTTTTGTATCCATTTGTGTTATTTTTGTGGTTTTTATGAGTTAAGAGTTTTTGGTGTTGTGTTTTTATTTGGTTATTTTGCTTGTAGTGTGAGTTTTGATTGGGTTTTTGTGTTAGGAAGGTTGGTGGGGGATTTGGTTTTTGTGGTTGGGGGGTTGGTTGTTTGAGGTGTTTTTTTTGGTTGATTTTTGGGTTTTTTGTTGGATTGTTTAGATTTTTTGTGTTTTTTTTTTTTGTGGGGGAGGGGTATTTTTGGTGGTTGGAGTAAGGTTGCGTTTAGTTGGAAAACATTTTCCATCATTTTCTATTTCCTGTTTTGTAGGAAAAAGGAGGAGGTTTCTATCTCCACAAAACAATTGAAATTTTGGAAAACGCGTTTAGTTAGAGAAACATGTGTTTGTGTTTTCCATTTTGCAAAACTAGAATACATGTTCAAGTGTTGTTGTTTCTATCTCAATTCTCTATTTACTTTTGTAATATTATAAAGACATATTCGAAACACAAAAACAAATGTTATAAACTAACCAAATAAATTATAAAACAACTAAAAAAGTCTAATACGAGAAGGTAACGAATTAAAAAAGTAAACTTTAACATCAATCAACATGAAAAAAATCTTCACAATACTACGATTCAACATAAAAACAATAATTTCGTCTCTAAACACACCCACACATGACCATATCTATTTTAACATCACCCTAGAGCACATCGCGCAGCACGACGACTCATATATTTTTCCACTTTTATAAGTTTTTTTTACATTTTCGTACGTTTGTTTACGTTTTCGTCCGTTTTTTTAAGTTTTCGTCCGTTTTTACGTTTTTGTCTGTTTTTTACGATTTCGTCTGGTTTTTTACGTTTTCGTACGTTTTTTACGTTTTCGCCCATTTTTTACGTTTTCGTACGTTTTTTACGATTTCGTCCGTTTTTTAACGTTTTCGTCTGGTTTTTTACGTTTTCGTCTGTTTTTTTATGTTTTCGTCCGTTTTTTTAAATTTTCGTCCTTCTTTTGCTTTTTCCTCTGTTTTTAACGATTTTGTCAAGTTTTTTTACGTTTTCTTACGTTGTTTTACGTTTTCACCCCTTTTTTACGTTTTCATCCGTTTTTTAACGTTTTCATCCGTTTTTTACGTCTTCGTCCGTTTTCTTACAATTCTGTCCATTTTCTTATGCTTTCGTGCTTTTACTTCCGTTTTCTTACGTTCGAAAACGGACGAAATAGTACGAAAACGAACGAAAACGTATGATAACGGATGAAAACGTATGAAACAGACGAAACGTAAAAAAACAGACGAAAACGTAAAAAAACGGACGAAAACGTAAAAAAAGTTTGTAAGCGTACATAAACATCAAAAAACTTATAAAAACAGGGGAAATAAGGGGGGAAATAGATACGTGTGTCTTAAAAGGAAAACGAGGTAAACAAAATAAAATTGTTTTCTAGTTTTGTGTATAAAAGGAGAAAATAGGGATTTTGTGTTTTGTAGAGAATTTTGTTGGAAAAAGTCGAATTGAACGCGATATCTGTTTTTCTTGTTTTCCACAAAACATTTTGTGAAAAACAAAGGTGTTTTCCCCTAACTAAACGCAACCTACATATTTACGCATGCAATTTAGGGAGTCCATGATGGACTTTTGGCGGTCCAATAGGAAATCAGAACAAGTGCACCTTCCCACATTGACCCTGCTTTGTGGGCTCCATGAGACACACTTAATCAAAGTATTTCTCATTTATCAACCAGGCCGGGCGCAACGGGTCATCACTGACAACTCAACATTCTCTCATTACTATTAGTGAATAAATAGGCCCAAGCCCGTTTGTGGGTTTAGGGTATTAGGGTTTTACCACTATAAATAGTGGTGAACTAGAGTAGTAAACTAGAAAAGAAAAAAAAGACAAAACATTAAAAGAAATAATAGCGATGAAGACATCCGACAACAAGCGTCTTCAAACAATCTTCAAACTTGAAGTCATGAACTGATAAACCTGGATAAACCAATATAACCGAAGCACGAACAACAACATACGATTGTGTGGATTTGTGACCTTAGCACAAATCACCAACACAAATAACAATTGTGTGGATTTGTGACCTTAGCACAAATCACCAACACAACAAACAAATAATAAAACTTAAAAAAAAAAATCATAATAGCTGCTGCACCACGGTCTTGCTGACCGGAGGACAACTATTTTGTGAAGAAGGTTAGTGTTTTTGAGCGAAAGATACGTGATTAGGGTTTAGGATCTTAATGGCTGATACCATGATAGAAAACCCTTTGAGTTATGATTTATTATTGACCACTATTTATAGTGGTAAAACCCTAATACCCTAAACCCACAAACGGGCTTGGGCCTATTTATTCACTAATAATTATAAGTTCTTTCGTTATTAAGTTAGTGTAATAAGACGATCGCGGTCGTTAGAAAAACATACACGAGTTAAACATCCATATATGGGAATATGTTGCCTAATAGTAACCAAGTTTGATGACTGTTCCAATTAAGTCACTCAAACTTTATATCAACCACAAAAACCACTCAACTTTCAATATTGTTCCATTATTGTGTAATTTTTCAAAAAACTATCTGTAAGATACTCATATGTGCATTATTTGTTTGTACCTTAATAATAAATACCCACCCCTGAATTTCACTAACCCTAACCAACTTAATATACAACCAATTTATGCACATGTGAACAAAGATATATGCCACAAAATAATAACCAAGTTTGAAAAGTGTTCCGTTTTAGTCACTCAAACATAAAAATTACATAATAATAGAACACTAACGAAACTTTGAGTGACTAAAACGGAACACTTTTCAAACTTGATTATTATTTTATAATCAAAACAAAGTTGCAGTGACTAAATTGGAACAAAACTGAAACTTGGTTACTATTTCATGATTTTAACCCTTTTTTTAAAATAGAACTTTCCTTTTTTTCCCTCGGAATACCCTCTCGCGCTGTTTGAGTCATCGATCTGTTTTTTTATGAATAAAACTTTAAATCATACAGTTATAGAGGGTTTGACATTGGAAATCACTTCAACGAATATGCCGGTTATGATTGTGACTACAAATTGTACGCTTGCTTCCTTTTTTTAATCCCTTTAAACCTCCATTTCTGTCCATATATGAAACTGTATAAGTAAGACTAAAGTTTTCAATTTTGATCCATTAAGATATAAACGAGTCGAATTGGGTAATGTTTATCTAACATAGCATATGGATAGAGCGGGTCAAAATTACAATTTTGATCCATTAAAATATCAAGTGTTTGCAAGCTGGTCCTTCTCACAATCTCACTCATGCTAAAGTTTACAAATTTGACCCGTAGCCCATCCGTCAGTTTTGCCGCTTCTATCAAGACCAAAGATTACAATGTTTTATATTATAGCTTTTCAATGGTGATTATTCAGGTACCCATCCAAGAATGAATAGTATCATTTCTTCAGGCATTACCTAAACCCTGAAAATCCAAACGAGGTATGTGCAATTTTCCATGATGTTATTTCAGCAATGATTTTTTAGAACACGATTATACATTGAGCGGTTGTCAGATGCAGTGGTACCCAACATTGACTGTCGAATAATCACAACACCCTTCAATTATCTAGTCAATTTCAAAATGGTTATAATGTGCAGGTATCGGATAACGATCTTGAAGCACTTTACGTTGAAGCTAACTGCTACCATGCTGGATTCACACTTGTATGGGTTAAGTCCATGATAGGTAACTAACTTACAAAAAATTCCAATTTTAGGTAACGGACTTTGAAAAATACCATTCAAACCCACGTAACTTTCAAATTTAGTTCAATATAATATAGGTAATAACGGTCGAAATTGGGAAGGGTTACCGGCTGAAACCGGGTAACCTTCCACGTCACTAATTTTTTTTGTTTTTTCAGGTTATTAAATATTACTACCCAAAATCCCTTGTTATAACCCGACCCAATAATCAAACACAACCCTAATTGAAACACAATTTTCTCTAATCGACCCAATAATCAAAACACATCTCTAATTCCAACACACATAAGAATCATAATCGTCATATTCTAGAATGAGTAAAGGTTGTTCATTTGTTGTCTTATTTTTAGTTTTAGCTTATTGGCCTTATTGCGTCTTTGTATTTGGGTTATTTGTATTTTGAGTTTGTTTTAGTTTATTTTGGTTTAGCTTATTAGCAGACTTAGGGTTTCTTGATTAGGTTATTTGCTTATTAGTAGACATAGGGCTGCTTGGTTTAGCTTAGTTGCAGAGTTAGTTGCAGAGTTAGTGCTGTTGGTTTAGCTTAGTTGCTTATTAGTAGACGTGGGCGGGTCTTCCCAGCTGGAGACGTCGGAAGAGTCGGCTGACTCGTTTCTATGAGACGGCGTCTTGAATCTGAAGATGCCAAGGTTGGTATATTCCTCCTGAATATAACCAACGGACCTCACTGTAGTTGACGGCTTTTCTTGTCGTACGTTGGTTGATCGTGTCGCTCCCCCGACTTTTCTATACTCCGCAATATGGTTTATGTTCAATTGTTTGTAGGGTTCAATGTGGGGCCCGGCGCGACAGATTTGTCTTGGGTGGAGGTGAGGTACCGTACTGAACATGAGCTGGGAACTTAAAGAGAAGCTTCGAGGGTTTGTATGATTGCTCGGGGGGTTCTTCTTAGGGTATATGGGATGCTGAGATTGCTAGGCTGAGTCTTTGGTTGAAGGAGAAGGAAGACGGTGTACGCGGAGGTTCGCTTCGTTTCTACGTGGTCAGTTTCCTGTTTTGGCTACGGATAAATCCATTTGGAACGCGGAGGTGTGGCTCTTAAGAGGTGTGTTTCAAAGAAGGATACTGAACATTCTACCTTCTTGACTCTCGTTGCTTCATATATCAAGTCCGCATTGATGATTCCAAGCTGCTTGTGGTGAACGCCAAGAGAACTTGATTTCCTCCTTGTCCTTAAGAGAGAGATGGACTTGTCCTCTGAGGTTTGACTTTTACTGTTCTTTTTATGGGGTTTTTTTTTCTTCTTATCTTGAGGTTTCTTACTCTTCATTCCGTTTTCGTGATTTTAAAGAGATGATGGACAGCCAAGCAGGATGCAAAGCTCAGGAGTTGTACAAATCGTGTGGGCCCTGGAACTTGAGGCACACGTGATGGATGTGTCGTGTGCATAGAGGGGAAATTTTACCCTGCTTACCTACTGCTCTTAGCTGACCGATGCATGGCCTTGCTGACTCACGGAATGAGCTTGCTATGTTAAAATGTTTGAATGGTCCCCTGAGTATCAAGGAAAATTTTGGGTCATGCTTTTGGCGGGCGTGGTATTATGGTATGCTCCGTGACCTTAACTTTCCGCTTCTTCAAGAGCTTTCCAACAAGAAGGATGCCAGCACTTGGGATATTATGGATCTTCTCCGTTTGGACGACGCCGTGGCTGAGACCTTAGGTATGACTGATCTTCAACCTGATGTGAGTCAGCTAATGGTTCTCGTCCATCATAAGCAGGATAGGGTCGTCATTGGGAGCCAAGCCTTGTCCGTTGCTTTGGATATTTGCCGTGGGCGAGTGGAGAAAATAGAAAGGAATCTTATTGAACATCTCCCCTTTTTGAAAGACGTATTTGTGTCCATTGATGATCCTTTATCCGCTGAGGCTTTGATTGAACCGTCTACTGAGGTTCCCGCTACTAATGTGCTGTCTACTGTGGTCATTGTTCCTCCTACTGATCCTTCAGTTTCCGTAGAAGATTACGATAATCCTGATTCAGCGGATGTGGTTCCAGAGAACGCTACCCTAGGGTCGAAGAGTGAAGGAAAGATCGATGCTTCAGCCGGAGGTGGCCTTGCGTTTTCCCAATTGGATGATGAAGCTAGGATGCCGTTTTATGAGTGTATTTGTTTTTCCCCCGCGGTCGCATGTGACCTTGCGGTTTCTTTTGTAATCAAAATACAATGGCTACTTATAGTTCATCCTGTTATGGTGTATACAGCGGCCGTATGTGGCCTTTTTGTTGCGGTATTTTTCATGTAACTGATTTTACAACAGTTTTTGGATATATCCGTTATATATAAATGTTGTTGCTATCTTTTTATATCACGTGTGATACTTTTAGTGGGATAGTCTTATGAATATTTGTGGGTTATTCTCCCGGTGCTGGGCTTGCAATACCTCTTACGCGCCTGAGCTGATTTTGAGGTTGCTCAATCCTTTATTATACAGGATAATATTTTTGTGGAGCGTGGCTCCTAGCATGCACGTCTTAACAATTAATATAACTTTGCAAAGTAAAGACAATTTAAAAATTAAAAACTCATGGGGGTAGCTAATTCCCACTTTTCATTTAAAATTCAACATATTACAAAATGCAAATAAAAATATTGCCCTCCGGAGCATCGTATATGCCGGGCAAGTTCTTACACTTCATGTATATAATATTTTTTGAGATTACAAATGTTCCATGTCCTTGGTATTTCATTTCCTTTGCAGTCTTTGAGTTTGTAAGCTCCTTTTCCAAGCGACTCTTTAACTTCGTACGGTCCTTCCCACTTGGGTCCAAGTTTGCCTTTATTCCTGGCATGACTTGCTTCATTGCTGCGATAGACCATGTCGCATGGCTTGAAACTTAAGTCGCGAACTCTTGTGTTGTAATATTTTTCCATCTTTTTCTTGCTTTTTTGCTTCTTGTATTGCTGCTTGCTCCCTTCTCTCTTCTATGAGGTCCAAGTTGATTTCCAGAGCTTCGTTGTTTGTGGCCGGATCTATCTCCACGATCCGGAGTGTTGGCATGCCTATCTTCGCCGGGATGACAGCTTCCATGCCGTAAGTTAGTGAGAATGGTGTTTCCCCGTTACTGGACTTGATCATTGTGCGGTGGGCCCATAGGACGTGCGGAAGTTCTTCTATCCAATCTTTGCTTCTTTCATCCAGTCTTGCCTTTATTCCTTCTCCTAAACTTCTATTCGCTCTTTCGACTAGACCGTTTGCTTGTGGGTGTTTCACGGAAGCGAAGCATTGGCGGATGCACAGTCTCTCACACCAATCTTTGAATGGATTATCACGGAACTGTTTTCCATTGTCTGATATGATTTATCCTGGTAAGCCAAATCTGAAAACAATGTTGTCCCATACGAACTTCTTTACCTGATTGCCGGTGATAGTTGCGACAGCCTTTGCCTCGATCCATTTAGTGAAATAGTCGATAGCGACAATTAAGAACTTTACTCTACCTGGACCTTCCGGAAAGGGTCCAGCTATGTCTATCCCCCACTTATAGAATGGCCATGGAGACGTGATGGGGGTCAAATTCTGTTATGGATTCCTTGGGATGGGGCGATGTATTTGACTGTCACTGCATTCCCTTATCAAGTTTCGTGCATCCATATGCATTGTCGGCCAGTAATATCCTGTTCGGATTGCTTTGGCAACCACAGATCTGGGGCCAGAATGCATGTTGCACGACCCCTCGTGTATTTCTCTTAGGACGTAGTTTGCTTGGAGCGACCCGACGCACCGGAGCCACGGTCCTAAAAAATACTTCTTGTATAAGGTTCCGTTGATCATGGTATACCTGGCCGCTTTCTGACATACCGCTCTGGCTTTCTTTTTATCCTCCAGAAGGATTTCTTTTGCTAGGTACTCGCATATGGGTGTCATCCATGTGTTGCCCTCTTCCTCAACTACGTCAAGAATTTCCTTTTCATTTATGGATTTTTCCTTTAATTCTTCCACGAGCACTTGTTTGTTAAGGTGCGCGAAGCTTGTGGACGCGATCTTGCTCAGGGCATCTGCTTTCTTGTTTTCACTTCGTGGTATTTGTTTGATGGAAAATTCCTTGAAGCTTTTTGCCAGTGTTTTTACTTTGTTTAAGTACTGAACCATGCCTGACTCTTTGGCGATGTACAAGCCGTTAACTTGATTGGCCACAAGTTTTGAGTCAACCTTTGCTTGCAAGTTCTTTATACCCATTTTTCCTGCGATCCGGAGACCGGCTATTAGTGCTTCGTATTCGGCCTCATTGTTAGTGGCATCGAATCTAAACCTCATGGCATATGTAAATTCTGCCCCTTCCGGATTTGTTAGTATTAGGCCTGCCCCGGAGCCGTCTACGCATGACGAGCCGTCCGTGAACAACGTCCACGGCTCCGGTAGTACTTCTGGTTCTGCCATAAGTTCGTCCGGAGACTCTTCTTCCGGTCGTTCCACAATAAAATCTGCCAATATTTGGCCTTTGATTGCGGTCCTTGGTCTATATTGGATGTCATATCCTTCTAACTCGAACTTCCACTTCAGCATCCTTCCGGATATTTCGAAATCTTGACAACATTTGTTTTAACGGTTGATTGTTATTACACGAACCGTTATGGTGCTTGGAAGTATCTTTTCAACCGTTTACTTGCACTGAGTAAGGCTAACACCAACTTTTCCATAGGAGTATAGTTGACTTCCGGGCCTCGTAGAGTGCGGCTTACAAAATATACTGGTATTTGCCTGCCTTCTCGTCCGTCATAAAGGACCGCACTAATAGCTACTTTTGCTGCAGTACAAGTATATGATTATATTCTTTATGTTTCCCTTTTGATGCGGTCAGTGTTGGGAGTTCTGCAATAAGTTTTTTCATTTTGATTGAGGGCCTCTCTCTTGGCTATCCGGTGTCCATTGAAACGCTCTTTTTTGTAATTTTTTCTAGGTTTGAAAAAGGTAACGATTTTTCTTCTGATTTTGACAAAGAATCTGTTTAGCTTGCTAACTTTACATTTAGCTTTCTGCACGGTCCTTGATGCATCTGGAAGATGGCAAGCTAAGGGGACTGCGTCTGCTTTATTTGTACATGTCTCTATCCGTTTGTGTTTCTTTGTAACATAAGAAACATTCCTTCTTGCATTCCGAAGGTGCACTTCTTTGGGTTTAATTTCATTGTTTATATGTCGATGGGTTTGATTGTTTCTCTTTTGTCTAGGATGATTTTCTTCTTCCGTGTGGTCTTTATACCAGGTCTTCGGGACATATACCTCTTGGTTACGTCTAATCTGCCTTTGGAATGCACTTAATCCACTAAGCGTTGATATGTTGACCCCTATGGCATATTTTTTAGACCGAATGGTCATTTTAGAATAGCAAATATCCCTTGGCTTGTTTATGAACGCCGTTCGTTTTCTCTTTATTCCTCTTTTGCCATCTTAATTTTAGTCGGTTTACCCCTTGTATGCATCCATGAAGCATTTGGTTAGGAATTACCAACAGAGGGACTCAACTTTCCAGTCTATTTCTGGTAATGGATAACAATCTTCGGGGCATGTTGTTGTTTAGATCTTTGAAGTCTTACACAAATTAGCCAGGTTCCGTCATTCTTTTTGACCATTACCGATTAGAGTGCCAACTGTGTTAAGTGACCTCTTTCATATTTCCGACATCACTAATTTTTCCACCCCCTTCTTGGATTACTTATTTCTTTCCGGTGCCTGTCCCTTTTCTTTGCCTGAACTGGTGAAATATCCCTCCCGAATATTCAAGCGGTGTTCAGCAATGTTTCGTGGGACACCGTCATATCAAGATGGCTTTCCAGGGCGAACATATCTAGTTTTGTTTGAGGGAAGGAAACATAGTTCTTTGCGTCCTTTTACGTCTGTTAATGTGATCCATATGGAATGTCTGTTCAGGGTACTCCGGGTGTTTCGCTATATTATTTTCTCTTCCAGTACCTGGTTTTCTGCGGTTGATTGGATGCTAGGTCCGGAGATCATAGCACATTCCTATGGGAATGACTCTACTACTCTGTAGCGTTACCGTGCCGCCTTTAACACGGAAATTTTTACATTCCTGTGCTGTGGAGGGTGGCTACGGCGCGGAATTTCACTTATGCCGGCCTGCACTATAATTCGCTTTTTGTGTTGGGATGGTGTTACGATGACATGTAAGTCTCATCCATGCGGAGGTGGAGTGTAATTCATCACCACAATTTTATTAGCCAGGGCTATCTGCCCAGTGGCCAAATAGGTCTCTCCACTGAATTGATAAGGTGGTGGTGGCGGATCATTTGATCCTTATCATCTTGCCGGAGCGTTTATGAAAACAGTGTGCAACAAGACTTATGAGGATGCTCCGCCGTCAATATATACCCTATGCATAAAATGTCCGCCCATTTCGACTTCGATGATCATTGGGCCCTCCGTTCCGTCTTCTTCCCTCAGAGGTGGAAAAGACATTGCCGTCTCTGGAGAGAAGCTTTGGGTAATCCTGGGCTTGGCCACTCTTTCCCATGGTTGGATCATTAGTATAGTTAGAGGTTTATCCTTTCCGGACGCTTCCCCTTTTTTTTTTGGTGCTTTCGTCTTGTGATTCTGTTTTTTAATTCCTTGTATGATTTGCGATATTTTCCGGCCTAGATCATTATCTATTGCTTTCTCACAGCTGATGCATTCGTCTCGTGTATCGCCACGTATCTGAATGAAACTCGCAGTATTTGTTCGGATCCCTTTTTTCTACCGGAGTTACCATTGGGGGTGGGGCTTTGAACTTTCCTTTTTCCAGAGCAAAAATTTCTTTTGGCGTTTTGGTGAGGAGTGAGAATCTATCTGGCTTACGGTCCAGTCTTTGTTTGTTTTTGAAGCCTTTCTTGAAATTCAGTTTGTTCCCCCCTTCTGACGGTTTCCATGATGAATATGCTTTTCTCTGGCCGTGACTGAGTGTCGCGACTTCCCCTTGTAGGAAAGACGTAGTCATTCTATACATTTCGTCCATAGATCTCGGAATTCTTTCATATAACCGCTTGATTAACCCAGGGTGGGTTATTCCATGCATAAACCTGGAGATTCTCATGCATTCCGGAGCTCCATCTACGTCCAGGACTTCTGCCTTATATCTTTCCATGAAGTCTTCTGTAGATTCTCCGTCTCTTTGCTTGATGTGATGTATCTCCACCGGATCCTTGATGTGCTTTGTTTGCTGAAGATAGTTTTCCCTAAACGTTGTTCTTAGATCTTCATAGCTATCGATCGACTCTTTTGGTAGCTTGTCAAACCAAACTCTGGCATTCCCGGTGAGGGTTGAGTTGAACATGTGACACCATGTCGGCATTGCCCAACCTTCTGTTTTTGCGGCCGATTGAAATAGCTTCAAGTGATCCTCCGGATCTCCCCTTTCATCGTATGTTTTGACATGGCTGGGCATCCTAGTCCTCGGGAGACTAAAATGCCGGATCCGAGGTGTGAAAGGATTTCTTTCCTCACATGTCCAAGGCTGGGAGAGATCGTCTTCATAGGTGTTCGATCTCTGTCTTCTTGATTTAGATTTCCAGTGACCCCCTTCACTATCTTCACTTTCTGAATATTGGCTAGTTGTACGAGATGGTGTTCCCTTTTGTTGACGCCTTCTTGCTTCTACTTTAGTTCTTTTTGCTTAGCTGGCTCCTTTCTTCCCAACCTATTAAACACGCCTCCTTCTTTCCGTGGCCTGGGCCGCGGTGAAGGGGATCTGTACTTCTGCCGGAGCTGCGTGAAGGGGATATGTACTTTTAAGCCTTTTGAAAAACACTGGCGTGTGGTGCTGGGCATTCCGAGAACTATTTTTTATTTCAAACTGCCTCCGTGCCTTCTTCTAGGTTCTGTTGCGGCGTTGGTGTTTTAGGATTCAGAGTAGTGGATTCTTCACGGCTTTTATTTTAATTGGACCTCTTCACCAGAGAACAGGTGCTTTTACCGCGTTGATGTTTGTCTATTGCTCTTTTTCTTTTAGCATTCTTTACGGCGATGAGCGGCCAGAGTTGGTGATCATTTTGTCGCCACATTTCCTAAGGAACTCATCAGAAATAGGTTCCTAGACTGGGGACCATCCTTCCTGTGTTCTCAGGCGGCGTGATTGTTTGTGATTGGTTCGTGAGTGCTCCTGGTGAGTTTTTTTTAGAGAATGTGGTTGCGTAAGGGTCCCACGGATGGCGCCACTTTTTAGTACCAAAATTGGTGTCGGGTATTAGTAGTGTCAAAGTCCTTTGTCGGGTGGGCCTCCAAATGATTGAAAGCATTGATTTGTACTCGGACAAGAGAGTGATGATTTTGACAATTAAACAGTAACGTTTAGCCTTACCGTGGGGACGGACCCCACGATTAGACTCCGATGTAAGAGTAAGTATTCATATTGTCAGAGTATATGTCAGAGAGAATACGAATAATTGTGTACCTTATGGAATGTATTGTGACCCCTATTTATAGGTGTCTAGTACTAGGGACTTGTTAGTACAAAATTCGTGTCGGGTTTAGTAGTGTCAAAGTCCTTTGTCGGGTCGGGCCTCCAAATGACTTGAATGCTTGATCTTGTACTAGAGCAAGCGCGAAGCGTGATTTCTGCACAATTAAAAGTAAACCTGAGCTAGCCTTACGTGGGGACGGACCCCGCAACGCCACCGGTGAGCGCTAAGTATTCATATTGTCAGAGTATATGTCAGATAGAATACGAATAATTATGTACCTTATGGGATGTATTGTGACCCCTATTTCTAGGTGTCTAGTACTAGGGTTTCCTAGTATTTCGGTTACTTTAGTAGTGGCCGGAGTGGGTCCTTTGTCGGGCAAGGGTCCGCGGCAATCGTGTTCAACGGACGCAGATGTTCTGCGGACGGATCGTCCTATAGGTGGATCCGCAGACGGATCGCTAGGTTCGGGGCCGAACCCCACGCGAGATTGGGCTTTACCATGGCCTGTTAATGATAGGCTTAGCCAAAAAGCCCAAGTGATAATGTGGCCCAAGCCCAGAGGCTTGATACACCCATTATCCCGTCATAAGTCCTCTCAGTTGAATGATTTTGCCGTGGGTTATTTCCTGCGTGCGGTGATCAATGCTAGACTTCTACTTTATTTCCTCCTTGAGTTATCTGTTTTTGTGCTGTACGTCTTTTGAGTTGGTGACGCTTCAATTACGTGGAGCGTTGCTGTCCTTTTACCTTCTGACTTGTGACATTTCTTTTAATTATAGAAAATGTTTTTTTTCCCTAAACTTTCTGGAACTTTCTAGCCGTTTTAAGTCCGAAAATTTGAATTTCAAAATGTTTATATTGTATAAAACATTTCTTTAATTATAGAAAATGTTTTATAATGTTTATAAAAATGATGAGATCATCAACATTTTATTTTAAAGTAGTGAGTTGAACAAAATTACTTTGATCCTTAACATTACATTAAGCATTTATTTATTCATACTTTTAAGTGATATAATTTTCGAAATGAAAATTTACTACTAATTTTTACGTTTAATTTTACATTGAACGTTTTTATATTTTGTGATTATCAAAACGTAAAGATGTGAAAAATATTAGTAATGTTTTTAGGCATTATATTTTATCAACAAAACCCATGCAACATTAGCCAAAATATAGCAGCAAACTAGTTTTGAACAACCAGAACTAGTTTCAAAAGGAAGCTTCAAGCATTTAGTACTTAGTTTTTTAGCTTGTTTGTCTTGAGGAGCAACGCCTGCCAACACACCCCCAGAAAAAGCTGATCATCAGTCTTTATAGCAGATAAAGCTCCCCTGGGTTAGTATCTGAAGGATCCATTGCACTTGCTCGTAGCCTAGTGCCAGAGTTGTTACCAAAGAGAGGTGATGGAACTTGGTCTCTGACACTCATAACCCCATTTGAATAACTCCAATTTGAAGTCTGATACAAATTAGTAATCGCCAATCAGAGAAAAGAAATCAACTAAATATATTAAAATATCATGTTCGTCCTAGACATTGTTGATTAAACAGGCATTTTTGGTGACTACTAGTCATAATATGTATCACAATTTTGGTACTTAAGTTGCTAGTCTTTTAATATGCAATATACAGTTTGCTAAATGTATGGATAAGCAAAAAAGGAGAGAACATCCTATGTGATCTGATTATTATTTTATCTTTGTACGGTCCATTACCTGGCACTTTCCTCTCTTTGTTGCCATACGCTGTGCTCAGCTGCCTACATATATATCAACAGGGAAATAAAGCTTAATGAGAACCGTGAAATGTAACATACCAGAAAATCTAAGTAACCACAAAAACGTTAGCATAAAATGATGATAATAGTGGTCAAAAACGCAAAGATGAAACTGACCTCCGAATTTTCTGCTTACATGATGGGTGTCAAAAACGTGTGCAGCAGAAACCCAAAAATAAAACTAATTATTTTAATAAAGATAAATAAAAGTTTTTTAACAAGATCATATGTTGATCCCATAGCAAAAACCATTCTGAGGTTTATTTTTGCTTACTAAACAGGTTAAACCAGGGAGTAACACAAAACAATAGACGATTAAACGGATTCTGATGTTTCAATGTAATATGTACGAACCTATTCTATATCCTTTCTCAAGGGCGCCTATGCCTTGAACAGAATAAATATACCCTAGACGAGTGTAGGCCTTGATGTAATTTGGGTCAATTTCAATTGATTTCTGGCAGTCAAGGATTGCTTCTGCATACTGGCAGGTCTGGATATAAGCAGCTGCCCTGAAAAAGAAGTACCCCATTCACCATAATGTAACCAACATATTAATTTTAAAACGTGAACTCTAATTATTTGAGTAGATACGTCACCTGTTGCAATAATAAATAGCATTATCACCACCAAATGCTATAGCAACATTGTAACACTCAATTGCCGCAGGATACAGCTTTGATTGCATAGCCTCGTTACCTACATGAATAAATGCAGTTAATATATCTTTTCCAAATTTTACTTCTGTTGTAAATGTTGTTACTCTAATGTCATGAGGATTGTAAAATTTATATTGTCCTGCCAGTCTTTCAACGGGCTATTCTAAAAGTGCTGTTTCCATTGTGGATTGTTGAGAAATGGAGGGCTTTATGGATATATGAAAAGGCAGATCTAATGCTTTATAAACAGGGTTTTGACAATATGATCTTTCCCCAAAAACCTTTTAAATATGACACCTGGATATTATTTTTAATCAACGGCTCCTATGCATCCTCTGCTTTCAGCATTGAATGAAAAGAAAAAAAACCCTCCCAAACAAATAACATTCTCACAAATCCATTAACAAGATGATGCTCTTGGCAAGAACACAATAAAAAAAACCCAAAACAACTTTTCCTAAAAACTAAATCCAAATCATTAACCTCAAAATTCGTATAATCTTAAAGAAATCATCTTGATGATAATGATTTTGTATATAAATTTACCAAAATTCAATTGTGATGATGATCCTAACATCGATTGACGGTAAGTTTTTTTATTTCATTGTTGATCTTCAATATACAATTTTTTTAAGAATAACAAAATAAAAATCTTCAAACTCATAATTGAATTGTTAGTCATATTCTATTCAAAGTTTTCTAAACAATTGAATAACCTATCAAATTTTGTATATAACAAGATTAGATTTTTCTTTAGTTTTCATTAATAGCAGTTTTAGTATGTTATGATAACTAAAAAAAACATAAATTGGATCGATTATTGTTGCATTTTTTTTTCATTGATTGATTTATAATTTGTTTTTTTCAAGTTGAAATTGGTTTAATTATGGTTTTAGACTGCAAATCAGATGATTTGTGGGTATTATCAATTTTATTGTAATTGTTTGAATTATTGGTGATTATGACTTTATCAATTTCACCCAATTTCTTCATACTAAAAACTCATACAAAAGTATGAATGGGGGATTGAAGGATTAGTAATATTATAGTTTTGTGTTCATCTATATTGAAACATTATAAAGGCTTAAATGTTACATTTTTAAGTGGGGATACTTTGATAAATAGTTAGATAATGTAGCAAAGTTAGAAAATTGATTTTCAAAAAACATACTTATCATTTATTAATAAGTAACAGGCATCTTTGATTTTAGTTTGAGTCTTAAAAATAAAGTACCCTTTCTTATAAGCTGATTTTTTTTTAATTTTTAAAACTAATGTCATGGTAACTTGCTTTTTATTCCATACATGCTTTATTGTGTGTTCTTAACTTAATTATATGCATTCTATACATATACAAATTTGCAATGCATTAAGAAAGAGAAACGACAATGGATGAAGGGCGAGCATGTGTTATTTCGAGAAAGAGCATTGTCTTTCATCAGTTACAAAATCCCTGTTCAAGGTAATTTTTGTGACCATAAACGTGTTGGATATGTAGCGTCTGTGAATAAATTCAGTTTTCAAACTTTTTAAGCATTCCAAGTATCGATGATTTTGATATGCTATTAGTTTTGGTAGTAATACTATGTTGAAGACTTGGACTTGAAGGAGCTTGCAGTAATGACATAGATGGACAATCATATATGAAGCACATTCGTGGGATAAGCTTTCTTGGAACGTTACACAGAAAGATAAAGGAAAACAATGTAATACCAGTTTTGCTTCCTATGGACTTTTTGCGACCAAAATAGTTGGTCCTAGATGTCCTTCATATTTTGCAGTCATGTTGGTCCTACACGTTCACAAATTTGATAATCTTGTGTAAGCTATTTTAATTCTCTTATGAATATAGGGGTACGATGTGTTTATTTACTTTTAGTATTGTTCTTATCTTATTATAAACATGGTTACTTGATTTACTAAACGGTTTTATGTTTCAATTTTTCTGGAAAAACTGAAATACTCCGTAGTTCCTTTGAACACTGAAAATTTATTAGCCATATAAAATAATGAATCTACTTTAAAAAGGCTATGAGTGATCGTAAGTTTTTTTGACCTACACATCCCAATAATTATTAACCTGTGTAAGCAGTTATGCTTCCAAGGCATGCACATAACTTTGATTGCAATTATTTTTTTGCATGTAAGGTGTTTGATGCAATGTCTACATTGATTTTTGCAAAGAAATGGTTGCTTGGAGCCTTGGAAATTTTCATCCTGATTCTTCTTCTTATGACTACTCTACCAAATTAGGTAAAACGATTTATTTACGCTTAAGATAAAGAATTCTTACTTTACTTTTACGAAGCAAAATACAAATTATTTAAAATTTGTTGACTTTGTATCTTGCTCTATCATCTTGAAATTTATACTGATGTAACTTATTTATAGTACAATATAAGAAACAAGCAGTAATATTTTGACTTACCATACGTAGTAGTAGAGATATGATAGTACTTTACTAGAAATGTCCTTTTATATGGTTTAGAGGGCGAGCTTACAACCTAAAAAGCATAAGCACTTTGGATAAGCGGGCACACCCTAATTCATCTGAAATATGAGTACAGGCTATGTAGTTTAGATTTTTTTTATGAGAAAGTCGTTATTTACACATATAAGCCACATACTATCTCACATAATACACCACACGCCTCGAACAATACTTAAACCCACAACCTTTTGGTTGAGTCACTCACATAGCACTAGGCCAAGGGCACTTTGGTGAAGAACTAAATGAGAAAAAAAAAGTAGGAAGTCTTTGTTAAGTTGTGATCGATGGTCGTAACTGGATATATGTGAATAAGATCATCATTGAGGTAATGATCATAAATTTAAAGCTTCTATAGTGTGGTGATTTACAGGTTTCAGGATTGAGAATGAGACCTTTAGATGGTTTTCAACCTGCTTACATTTTTAGCTAAATATTAGAGTTCTACACTTCAAGATTTAAAGTTTACCCAAGTTGCCAGTTTTATCATAATGGGCCCCGACTTTGCCTCCTAAAACTCATTCAGCCCTGATGTGTTGCTTTTTTGCAGTTAACAGCTTTTTTTCTCCATTTATAATACAGTTTTGATTTATTCTTTTTGCATCTGTAACAATGTGTCGGGTAATTTAATGTTGAAAATAAAAGTACTTATGAGGGTTCTTAGTAATGTTTTATAAGTAGATTGAACCATTCATAGTATGTAAATAGTACTATAATGAGAACATTTCCCCCCAAAAAAGTTTCCACGCTAATTTCCCCCTTTTCATACAACTCATTTTGATTTTACTTAGAATTTAGCCCATCCAACCTTAATTTGTTCCAAGGTAGTTAAGGGCTTAAGGCTACCAATTTGTGAAACATGACATTTGTGCTTGGCAAATGTTTATTTAAGATACAAATGATGCATGTAGTATATTTTTCCTTTGTGTGAAGACAATGATGCCTATTAAGTGTTCTCTTCAACGGATCACTAAAAAATGTCACTTAAAAATGGCTTATGCAGTTGTAGTTAATTATAATCTGGCGGGCCCGATTTTGGTATTGTATGCTTCGAGCAAAAAGTAGATCGAGCATGTTAGGAATATTTTAGAAAAATAAGCATGTTTTGTACTTCTATGAACAACACATATGCTTACTTGCTGAATAAATGGTCTAAGTTTATATTGATCTTTTTTCAAACTAAAAGTACATTGATTTATGAACAAATGGCAGACAAGGAGACCTTCCTAAAGCTAGAAGCCTAGAACAAAGGTTGGTTTGTTTGATTGTTTATTTGAATCTTATTGATTGAGAATCATTAACAAGGCCAAATGTGATAACAAAGGTAAAATGATCTGTGTTGTGAAGGTATATATATTTTGCTTTTCTTAAGTTCTCTAACTTTTTGTTACTTTTAGTAACACCTTTTACTTATGTAACTTCTTTATACATATTCTATTCTTCATCAAGAAGTTTTTTTGAAAAACATTTTGTGATTTCAATCGCCTTTTTTATGGTTTCACCATGGATTAACTTGTGAGGTTATTGATGATTTAATGAGCCTTTATTAGGTTTCTTGATTTCACCTATGGATAACATTATATTCATGAGCTTGTGACTTTTTTGGAGGAGAAATAAGCTATAAGATAAAGATTTTTTGAAAATGATGACCTTGGTCACTTTTAGATGCAAATTTGGGTTATTTTAGGTTGTTGTTTCGAATCACTTTTAGATGCAAATATGAATCATTTTGGTTATTTGTTTGAGTCACTTTTTGCATATATATTGGGCCACTTTTTACTGCTATTATGGCTCATAGCTGTTCCTAAACTTGGTGGTGATATCTCAACGAAATCTAATCTGGTGGTGATAGTCCTTTCAGGTTTTGTAACTACCGATTTCAAGCTTCGTATTTAAGTTTCTTCATTGTTTAAAATGTAAATCTCCATGTTATTAGTAATGTCTCTGGTACAGTGTTAGTGGGGATGCCACCAAAGTAGGCGAGGAACGTTGTTTTGCTTCTAATATCCGTGTTTGGAAATTTTTAATTCAAGAGAAGTAATCACTTAGTTTTTTTGGTTTTTAAATGAAGAAGATTGTCTTGCTAGGTTCTATAAAAATGAATCTTCCAGTTAACATGAAGCGATTTTTATGCCTCACTTTGAAATCAGTTTCCTTGATGGAAGGTAGATGAGCTAGAAAGGTTATTTCTGTAGCAATTCCAAGACCCTTATTCCGTTTTGGGTTTCATATTTTTCATGTTAACTGGAATTATTTCTTCATTTTTTTGGTGCGTTTTATTTATGTATCATCTGGATATAGCTTTTGGTTATCTTTCTCTTTGACAACTAAAACTGAAGCTAAACATATAATTACATAGTTCCGCATTAGAAATACATATTTACTTGTTGTTTCTTTGGTTGAATTGTTGTATAACATGGTCTTTATCTATCTAAACATTGCAATTTGGGAACTACGCTAATTAGCTTGGTTGTTTTTCATTATTTCACTTGACTGATGTGTGGTGAGAACTACTTTGGGACTATCATCACGTTATCAATATTTATTTGCATGCAGGGGTTGAGGTTGGTTACTTTTCAGGTTCTTTCACCATGTTTTGACATTTCCCTTTGATTCAGATTATAATTTTCATGTTTAGAGATTATTGTTTTGTTTTATTGTTAGTAGCAAGTCACCCAACATTCATTTTTGTAAGCTTTTGTCTCTATAAACTGTTTTGGATCATCGCACCGGGCTTGGTCTAGGTTGTCACATGAATAGGATTGTGAAAACGTGGTGAATCTTTTACTAAGCCTAAAAATGCATACTCATACGAAATTGTTATTTGGCGACGGAAAGGGTTGGAGAGTACGTTTCTTACTTATTTGTCTTGGCCAGAACTTTATATATTGTACTATGGCATTTTCATCTAAGTTCCCATTTTTTACTATGGTGTTTGAATGTTCCTATGATTGTCCCAAATGGAAAGCATGTTGAAAGGTACCATAATTTACGATGTTTGTAACATACCACATGGGCTTTGCTGCACGCCACTTTCTTTTAACATTAAACGCATTTTGAGAGATAGATAGCATAATATTTTTGTAAAGCTTATTCTTCAATAGACATTATGTTGATTTATTGTCATCACTTTTATTTCTTAATTGGTCAAAAGGTTAAATTTGTTAAAAATTTGGCTGAAGCGGACTAGAGAGGTCAATGTCTCATAGTGTGTACTTTTTTTAATATACTTGAAATTATAGATCTTAAATAAGGCATAAACTACTAGGAGCATAGCTGCGATTGGCCTTCTTTAGGGTATGGTATTACATACATTCAACCTCCTAAGTTGCGTTAGAGACAGATTTGTATAAAAAGTTGGATTACTTCATCATTCTAAAGACTATTACATGGTTTGTTAGTTAAAATATATATAAATAATATTATGTTCATGTACTATGATTTTGAGGTAATTTTTTAACCATGTAAAAGTCTCATTACGAAGATGATTATATTGCTAAATGGGGGCTAAGTAATGGTAATGTGTAATATCTTTTTATTTTCATTTGCTATCTGTAAGATTATAAATTTACTTATCCTATGCAGTCATTTACGAGGACTCTTTGTCTCGACGATAACCAAACCAGCTATCAATGGCTGGCGATAATGGATATTTGTCACAAGTTGGGACAATCTTTCGAACGACTAGTTATTGACATGGACAAACATATGTAGTGTATGACGGAAAAACAACAAGGGTCTAAAAGAGCTATATTGTGACAAAGATGGAAACTACAACAATTACGCAAACAACATTGTCTACAAGTTCATAGATTTTTAGTGTGTTTATATTTGTAATTCTCTTTTTCGCAATAAACTATTTGTAGTTTTGTACATTTTCTAAAAACGTTAGTTTACTGTTTGTTTATTTTTTTTTTTGGTAGTGATCGTATGAACCTTTTTACTCCATCTATTATCTTTTTTTACATTTATTAAGAACATAACCTTATTTTACGTTTTAAGATTATATTCGTTTTAACGTTATTATATGAAACAGTTTACTACATCTTTTATCTTTCAAAAGAATTACTAAAGCTCGCCGCCCAACGGGCGGGCCTTGAAGCTAGTGTAAGAGATAATCACAAGTTCATAAGGTTTGACAAAAAAATTACCTCGTAGCTCGAAGATCTCAGCCAAATTTTTAACATCGAATTCCTTGAAGCCGGATTGTTTCATATCCTTGAATGAAAGTTGTCTTGTCGAAGATATTATGGCAAGAAAAAAACATAGCAACATATGTTGACAAGCAATTTCATCATGAAGGAATGCAATTTCAAGCGGTTTGATATATGAGGCAACGATCTCTTGATATCATGAAAAACGGCTTTTTGAAGAAAGTGATAACCTGTCCTAGGGTGTCCTGAGCCGAGACAACTCGCAAGCAACTCGGATCGACTCGAAAATATACTCGATTCGATCGATTTTTACACGAGCCTGAGCTCGAGCTCGAGCTCCTCGTGTAAGATGTCCGTCGCGTTCCGAGTTTTCCTGGTAGTTAATCTCGCTCGTTAGCACTGCAGGAGCGTTAACGAGCCTTTTGTATAATTACATTATCTTGCCCTTTGTTTACATATATAAGTACTTTTCATTGTCCTCATACACGCAAAGTAAAATCCTAGAACATTTTACCCAAAAACAAAAGGGTTGTACGCGTTTCATTTTCTTATCTTATTCATATCATCTTGACCATCGTTTCATTCTCTATATCCTCAACCCCAAACATCAAACCAATCAAAAGTTATTCGTTTCAATATTCATAGATGTCTATCATAGGTACTCATGTTTTTATTTAAGTTTTATATGTTTTTATATATTGTTTCAATTCCCAGGTACCCATTGTTTTGTATGTTTTATATGAAATCTTAATTAATGTATAGGCATCAAATACATGAAATCTTAGTTTTTAGATAGTGTTTCGATTGTTCTTATTAAAAAAATGAATGCTATTACATTTGGACATGGATGCAATATTAATTTCCAGTATACACGTAGCGATTGTATCCCAATTGTTTAAATCTAACTTCTTCATAGCTTCGAATATAATCATTGGGGGCATCGAAATTTGATGAGGATAGTCATGTTGTACTGTTTATGTTCATTAGGCTAATCTTAACTAGGCGACTATTAGGCTAATCGAGTGACATACTAATTGCCCTCTTGACGAGTTTGTGTCAAAATATTAACAGAATGTTGTTGCTTCCATTAGCTGTATGGGTTTTGGTATTAATATTACATGTTATGTTTTTTTATCAAATATGGAATCATCTCCAGTTGAGGGGTCATCATCTCAAGGGTTAGGGCCAATTAGGTACCGCTAGTCCATTCGCAGCCACAGGATGCCAATACTGAACCTGACTTTCGGAAGATTAATGAAATAAATCGGCACAATCATAATAGTGGAAATATGGAGGAGGCAACGGAGAGGAACGTTCTTCGATTTGACAGCACGAAAAGGACCAACGATCTTCTAAAGTATTGGGCTGAGTTTCAGAAGATTACGTAACTGAAGGGGTGTCAAAAAGCTGTCTGTAGTTGTTATCATTGGACAGAGCATTACTTTCTGTACTTGCAGCGGAAGTTATACTTATCTTGGGAAGACACTTAAAACGTTGCCACCCCAAACGTGTATAATTCAAAAGCAACCACCAGCGGATAACTTTCAAGTTAGTTGATCGGATGCATGTCACAAGTTGTGACTCCTGCTCTTGTGGATGGAAGGTTTGATATGATGAAAATGAGAGAATCCATGGCGCATTGGATTCTTATGCACGAACACCCTTTTACTATTGTTGAGGAGGAGGGATTTAATATGATGCAACAACGTGTAATGCTTCAGTGGGAGTGTACCTCGCGTGCCTCCATCAAGAATGATTGTGTGAAAGTGTATGAAATAGAGAAAAAGAAGTTAAAGAATTACTTGAAAGGTGTTAATAAGATCAGCGTAAATAGCTATGTGGACAGTCAACTCATCAAAAAATAGCGTACCATGGGGTGAAGATCATTTTTTTGCCTTTTCTTTCTTCTACAGGGCATTTCGTCGATTCTAACTGGAGATTACAAAAACGTGTTATGAGCTTCATTCATTTGCCCCCTCCTCATCGTGGTACTGATATTGCTGATAATCTTTACAAGTGTTTCAAAGATTGGAGTATTGAGAACAAAGTGTTCACTATTTCTGTCGACAATGCTTCCAACAATGATAAGAATTAAGATACCTTAAGGAGAATCTCATTTTCAAGGATGAAGAAGCTACCATGTGGAGGTAGTTATTTGAGTGCGTGTTGTGCACACTCTTGATTTCCGGTTCAAGACGGTGGATCAATTGAAAACGTACCATGTAGTGTCAAATTCATTAAACAAAATGAAGCTAGGTAGAGTTATTTGGCGAGCATGTGCACAATACAATTGCCATAGAAAGCTTTGTATTGAATGCAAGACTAGGTGAATTTACATTTCACATGTGTCAAAAAAAACTGCAATGATAGTTCAGGAGGGTGTTTCCAAGATTCCAAGAACCGGAGCCACGCTCCCTTTCTGTGTCCGACATGGAACGATTGGCTCAAAGTAGACAACGTTTTGTTCCCCTATTAGAGGTTTTTTTTAATTCAGCCACCAATATCATCTCAGGTAGTGAATATCCAACTTCAAACTTATTTCTTAATGAAGTTCATCGAATTAAAGTATTGTTGATGAATGTGTTTTTCGGAGCCGCCTGGTCGCAAGATGTAAGTTTGTCCTATGATATGGTTGAGGTATGACGGGAAAAATTTGAATAAATCTTGGAAGGAAGTGAGACTCTTTATATGTCTGTTGCTGCGGTTTTAGATCCTAGGTGTAAAATGACAGTTGCTAAGTTTACTTTTCCTAGAATGTACTCTGGAGATGAACTTAAAGCTAATATCAAGAAAGTGGAAGATGCCCTATCTGAGTTATATAAAGAATATGTAAGTGAATATTACTCTAGTGGTGAACAAAGTGGTGAAACAAATGTTGGTTCTACAAGCACCAATGTCACAATCACGCTTCATTTTGGTGTGTCTGAATTTAATGAGTTTGTAAAGAAAAATGAAAGTGTGCAACCACAAAAATCATAATTAGATAACTATCTTGAAGAGGAGGTATATATTTGTGATGATAATTCGAAAGGTTTTGATGTTTTAGCTTGGTGGCGATCAAATTCTTTATGGTATCGTATTTTATCTGGAATGGCTCGAGATATACTTGCTATTCCTATTACAACAGTTGCCTCCGAAGCTACTTTTAGCGCGGGGCTGGGAGTTCGGTGGATTGATACTTATAGAGCATCTTTAGCTCCCGAAACAGTTGAAGTCTTACTTTGTGGAGGAGATTGGTGTCGAAGTCTTCATGGACTTAAAAGAAAGAACAAGGTATGATTAAACAGTCTTCTACTATTTTTTGCATCTTTTAGTTAATTTAGTATGCTAATTTTCATGGTACATTTCAGAAAGAAAAGACGCAATCGAGGGTCCTCCTTCATTTATTGAGGAAGAAACTTACGTCGGAGGGCCCCATACCCATTTGTTAGCTTGTATGCATGATGAATCGTATAACTATTTTAGTCTTTATTATGGTAAGCCTTGGAACTCCCATAGGGACATCTTTTTGTTTGGAAATTGGAACTGGAATTGTAAACTGTACCTTATTGATATACTTGGCTGTGGTGCTAAATCATGTGGCGGTGTTGAATATTCGCGGCGGCTGTGAGATAGATTTTTTTCTTGTATTTGATTTTTTTAATATATACGAGCCGAGTCGAGTCGAGTTTCGAGCTCGAGTTTTAGTAATCGAGCCGAGCTCGAGCTTGAATTTTGAGGCTCAGTCGAGCTCGAGTCGAGTTTCGAGCTCGAGTATTACAGGTCGAGCCGAGCTCGAGCTTGGCAATACTCGACTCGACTCGGCTCGATTACACCCCTAACTGTCACACTAATAATATCATCAAGTCCAAAAGACTAAAACAGTAAGAGTGTAAGACCATCTTTAAACTTCAAACATGAAAAGACACGTTCCAGCTTCAAGACTAGTATTGAGTTTATTTTTCCAATCGTTAAGACCCATTCTATATATACACAAAAACTGTCACCGATATAAGCAACACTGGAATATCTCTAGAGGGCCACAAAATTATTTTTTTCTTTTTTGCGGTACTGGTACCTGATAACTTTTCCTACTGTGGTATTATACTCACCAGGCATTACAAATTTGATTAGCAGCCACACAACATTATAACTTTAACTTATTTATTAACTTTTGAAGGGTTCTGAAGCCTTATTTGCTAAATAAACAGGGTATCCTAGTATTTAGTCCTGATTTATACTCCGTACTCGACATTCTTAAACATATCGTTGCCGGCAAAAAACAAAGATAAGAATGGTTACAAACAATTTTATATTGCGGCAACCTAAGCCCTCTCAAGGCCGCGGGAATTACATCACTGGAACACCTTTAAGAGATACGAAAGTCATTTGGTAATAACAAGACAATTGCAAAAAATCCAAATTGGTATCATACGGAAAAGCACTCTGAGTCAGGTTTTTAGTTTTTTGAAAGTGCCTGGTCATCACCTTCATGGCTGTAGTCCAAAGTATATGTCTTTGCAAGGTCTCACTTACCCTGTCAGTTATGCCAGGTTACTTTACATTCGGGACTACGTAAGACAAAAATCAAAGACTGTCAATTGCTTAGTCTCGTACTACTACTCAATCAATATTGCTAGTGTGTTTGTGTTATTGTGGGAATGTGGAAAAGTGTCTTGCTAACAAGAAATCACGAATCCTATATTTTATATAGACTGAGTTTGCTTTTGAAACTTTTACAGATCAAGAGTTTCTAAACCAAAGGACCAACATCCTAAATTTAACTTAATAATAACAATACAAGTAAACAAACCTTACCTGATCACATTAAACAAAGCAACAAATCATATTAAAAAAAAACCCTCCTTTCACTACCCAACAAAAAAAATCCTTTTAAACTCCCCTCGACTAACTACATCCTTACTCCAAATGGTTCGCAACCGGGTTTACCATCAGTTCCGGTTCAACTGGTTCTCAACGGCGGTCTTCAACCGTTTTGAGGAAAATCCAGCAACCACCATTGTAATTCACCACCTAATCTAACAATGTTTGTATATGAAATATCTTTGTATCCAACAAGTTGCTTATATAACATGATTTCATGTTTCTATGGACCACAACACTACATCCAGGATTCCAGGTGATATCTCAAAATCCAAAAGTCGTCTTCTTCCACAACGACATCAACAACACCACTTCCTCCATGACTACCTCCTTCATCAACGACCTCATCATCACACATCACAACGTCCGATTCGTCACTCACGCGCACACTCGACTCACTAGTAACAATCGTTGCCCGGTTTTTTATATATATATTACCGGATTTTCGGGTTGGAGCGGTTCGATGACAAGGGGTTCGACTGTCGTTCATAAACCGGCTCAGTCCGGTTGTTTAAAAGCGGTTGTGTGGTTTTACACACAAAATGCGTTAACCACTCAGGGGTCTCTCCCTTTTTTTACACGTAAACAGCCCAAAGTGGCCACGCCAACCTCCTTATAAGCTTATATAAGCCAAAAAGTTTCAAAATAAGCTACAAAAGATACACCTTATGAAACATAAGCCAAAATAAAAAATAAGCCACAAGCACGCTATATAAGCTTAAACAAACATTGTGTGTGTGGCAGTGGGTTAAAACCCAGTGAATTAGTCGGCCAAATGGTAACAGTTCCAAGTTTTTGAAAAGGTTTTTGTGTTTTGTTTTTTTTGTGTTTGTTTTTTTTTTTTTTAAGTTTTTTTAGTTTAGTTGTTTTCTTTGTTGTGGTTTTTTTGTTAGTAGTTTGTTTTTCTTGTATTTTATTAATGTTTTCACAACTGAACTTGTTTTTTTTTTTTTTTTTTTTTTTTTAGTTTAAGTTAACCCAAAAAAAAAAGAAAAAAAAAAAGCCCAACTATAATATTGCTCCGGATCTAAGATATAGGTTTAGTTTGGTGCAGGTTACGAGAGCAGCCTTTTATGGTTTTCTTCGACTGTTTGGTCATGATTTAATATGGGTTTAGTTAGCCGGAGAAGATCAAACTTGCCGGAAATGTACAGATATTGAGACGGATATGAATTTTTAGACTTTTCCCGGCCAGAAAATTAAAAAAAAATCGGTTTCCCCAGCCGGAAATTTGCTTACGCATATCAATAACAAAATTAGTAATTTAGTACACTATGCATTTCGATAAACCAAAACTAACAATGATACGACTCACGAAAAAGATGGACTATGAATATGAAGAATCCAAGACCGAGAAATTTTGGGAAACAAAAACTTCAGTTACAATCCAACTAAAACAAGACAATCAAGACATTCACAAGAATAACCTGAAAAAAGTCAGATAACTACACTCTACGACTTTAAGAGCATCAAACAAAAGTGTATATACAATTCAAAATTATGTAGTCCATTCGTGTATCAAGATCCTCATTAGCGCATACATTAAAATGTATAAAAGGTAATGAATTTTAAGAAAGCGTTTACTTAAAGGAATGAGCCTTGATAAGGGAAAGGAAGATTTGAAAAAAGCCTTTTTTATTATCAAACCACCATGGGATCTCACATTGGAAAAATGAAATTTATCGTATACACTATTCTACTGACCATATTCCTCCATCTTGTATACTTGTCAAACCAAACCAAACCAAACAAAACAAACACTTGTGATTTAAAATGCACATGTATATAGGGGAGGGCAGTAAAGTAGTCAAAATTAAGAGCATAACTCAGCGCAAACAAGTAAAACTTGATTATTTATTTATTAGGGGCCAAGACACACTACAATAGCTTCAACAAGAGAAATAAAAAATTGGAAGAAGTTAACCATTAAAGTCTTGATTGATGATACCTGGTTGTTCACCATCATTAGCGGAACATCCGAGCGATTCAACTCGTTTCCTAGGGGGTGAAACATCAGCAGTATCACCAGCGGAACATCCTTTCATTTCAATTGTAGCGGATGCAACATCATCACTATCACTAGACAAAAATCCCATCATTTCAATTGTAGCGGATTCAACATCACTATCACTAGACAAAAATCCCATCATTTCAATTGTAGCGGATTCAACATCACTATCACTAGACAAAAATCCCATCATTTCAATTGTAGCGGATGCAACATCACTATCACTAGCGGAACATCCTTTCAATTTAACTGGAGGGGATATATAGCGCTTTCGTTTATTAGCCATATCACTCCCTTTTACTCGCTTTCTTTTGGCAGCACCGTTACCCATATCGATCATCACAAACCCTAACTTTTTCCACAGGGTGGTTGTCAGAATTATACCTTATTATTAATCGCCAAGATTATTCAATCGAGGCTGCAGTTAATGCAAAAAAACCCGCCCGACCCGTTCTATTTTTAATAATAATTACCGGATCTGTGATATCTCCAGTTTCTTTATCTGCTTCCACGTGGGGCATACGTGTCCATTCCAAAAGCTATTATCAGAATAATACCCACACAAAACACTCACACACAATACCACCGCCCTCATGTATTTGGTTTTCCGGTGAACCGGCGATTAGGTTGATGTTGTATTTCTTTTTAATTTTTACTACTTTATTGTGATTACAGATTTAGTATTTTGAGTTTTTTTTAATATTCATGTTTTGGGTTTTTGATTATTGATACTATTGCTTATTTTTTTTGCAGGAAATCAACATTGAGGTTAATGGGGCTTTGTTTACAGTAAAGAACAAGAGCAATTTGAGATTACAATTGACGGTAAGATTTAATTATATTTTAAAAATTAGTTTATCAACATCAAGTTTATTGGTTATGGTCATAATTATTTGATGTAGGTGTTAACAAAATTAAGTTGTTTGGTGGTGGGTTGAATGGTGCTCACAATGTGTTCGACGAAATGTTACGGCCCTAAGAAACAAGAAACATGAATGTCAACGAGGTTAGAGATTAACAGGGGGTTTAATTTTGAAAAGGGTCGCTAATAAAAAGTTAGAAGTTAATGACTTTTGACAAGAGTAAAACGTCTTTTTATAGTATCATCTTGTTACGAGATTTGCGGATACGTTGCGTGTTGTATTATGTTAGTGAATATGTGACCTCATAAAACAGTTTTAGTAATCGGTAACATTTTGAACGATTTTAGGCGATGTGGACATTCCTTATTTGATGATTAACAATGATTCAAACAGGGTATACACACAACGAGTTAAATTCCCTTGCATTATGGAAAAGATAAGCATTAATAATGTTCCAAAATACGTATATACTTACCATTACCATCCAAATATTAGGGTATGCCTCAAAGAAAACATGTGAATTCATTTTGTTTCTATGACCTCACACGCTGCTTCAGGAAAAAATTGTTTGACAGTGTTCGTTCGCGTTTGATCTTCCCTTTGTTTGTGCGGCCGCTGGAATTTAACCACAATTATGGCTTCATTCGATGCCGGCTGATTTTGAACTTGGGGATGATGATGTTGAGTTGCATTTGCAGCGCTACGCCGCGTCTCAGGACATTGGATGATCAATCTTTAACCCATGGTTCATTTTGTCTCATATATGAGGAGGTGCATATTTTGTTTCAATATGGACTTCTTGGTGAAACAACAAATTTGTATGCTTACTGATGTTCTGGTTTTGCATTGTATTGCTGTACTACCAGGAGACAACACAACCCTAATTCATCCAATGCCCGTGGTGGTTTGGGCACGTCGACGCAACAACCCAGCTAGGGCAACACAGTTGGAGGTGGTTAAAAGAAGACGGAAAACAAAACAAGCGACCAGAGCCACAATGCCCACTTCATGCAACGCTTCTTTTTCGTTGGTGTGGGCAGCACTGTAGCTCCTCACATGTTCAACAGCAGTATATGTGATACCATTGTTTAGGATAAATGTTTGGGGAGCTTATTAACGCTTCGGTCGTGCAGAGCAATTTACCTAAGCTTCCAAAGCGCCCTTCTTCTTTTCTTGCAAGCGTCCTCAGTGAAGGCATCTTAAACAGATTAGATAGAGGCGGAAATTCAAGGTACTTTCCATCATTTTTTTTCTATTATAGTTTATGACATTTGTTCAAAAAGTGATTGTTTATATTTTTGAACATGATGTAGTTTATCAGAAATGCAAGTGGAGACAGAATTAAGCCCCGGTGAATGCATAGGCTGGTATGTCATTTTAGCCGTTGTATATGGTGTTGTTTACTAATGTCTTTACGGAATTAATGGACCAAAAGACTTATTCGCTCAGCATGATAACCTGTTTTACCCTGGGACTTTTACATATGAGATTCGTTTAGTTTTCATATATTTATGATTGAAGGTTCATAACCAAAATTTTTTGTGTCATTCGTTTTTTGAGTTTTCCTCAAATATGATTACAAAATGGGTATCGTTTTAAAACTATTCTAGGCTTTTGATAAATGACTCGAGGGGTTTTTTAGGTGTAAAAAACATGATCGACAACTTTGAGTTGTGACCTGTATGACCCATTTCAGTCGTTTCCTTTTAAGCAATATATTTGTAATGTGATTTAACCACCTGTTTTTGCAGGGCAAGTTGTATCTACTGTTTCTTGGCACAAACGGGACCGTGTTATCGCTTATTCCTGACATTGGTTTTTGCATATAAAACTGTATACAATGGTAAGACAGTTTCGTAAGACATCATATGTTTATGTTGAGTTATTTTAAAAACCGAACTTCTTACTTTTTCAGTTATATGAAGGTCACGGGAATCTCAGCAGACATTGAGCCCCACATATCAAAGGCCAGTGTTAGGTTGTACTACACACAGGTGAGACCAATTTTTATTTTTGTTTTTTTCGACGGTCGACTTTCACACTTGGTCTAAAGTGTTTTTTTTATTTCAGATAGCAGTGGACATGTCTAAAAAAATAAGCAACATTACATATTTTTAAAGGTTTGTTAACTCATTCGGAAAGCTTTATATATGTTTGAAAGATCTATGTTTGTGACGCATACCGGAAGTTCGATGTGCTATGCGATTTTTACAGTATAGCACCGAGACATGGGTAAAACAAATTAAACTTAAAAGTAATCTGGAGCTGGTGCGTACCATATTGACTTTATGGTTTAGGTATAATATCGAGAGTTGTTTTGCTGCGAACTTCGGGTTTAATCTACATTTGGTTTATTTTTGTTGATAATTTTTGCAGGGGAGGAGGCAATGTCTTTAATGGAAAGTGACTTGTTCCTTTGTTTGTGTCATCAGGATTCATTTTGGGGGCTTCTTAAGTCTATTTGCATCCCGTTCAATCACGCTCAATATGAAAAAAAAACTAGCGAGCAGGTATGCGTTTTTTAAATCGGTGTTAAATTTATGTTATTGAATTTCCTACGCTTTAAAACGCCCTAAAAACTCTCTTCCAAACAGGCCCTTTTGCTCAGAACCTGTCCAAACAGCCACTTATAAAGAAATAATATGTTTACTTTTTAGTAACGTTAATGTGGAGGTTTTTGTTGGGGGTGTTTGGTCACAAGAATTATAAATCCGCGTACCCATTAGTGTCGGACTAAGAATAACAGGTAACATTAACTGGTCCGTGATCTCATAGGAACCTTGCACAAAATCTCAGAAAAGGAATATTCACAATCCAACAAGCGGCTGCTGCACAAATTCATCAACAACATAACGGGATAACAATCGGCCAAAAGATCATAATGGGCTTCAGGTATTATGCTTTTGGGCTTATTTTCTTTTTAACTTTGTATTGAAACAGTGAGATATTTCATTCGGAGTAGACAATAAAAAAACTACTAGAACCACAGAGTAATCGCTACACATGTTTAAAGCTTTAAAAGGGATTACTTAGTGATGTAAGTTGCTTAATCAAAGTGACTCAGTCGACTCACAAGTAACAGTTGCAGCCTTACAAAATTACAAGTAATGATTCTTTTGTTTACATAGGATTCTAATGGCCGTTCAATCATTTTTTTTATCTTGAATGCAGGAAGTAATAAACGGTCGCTGGGGGTGCTATAGACGCTGTGAGAAATGCATCTCAAACTATTGTCGGCGAGAGGTCAGACACATTTTATATTTTTAGCATCCCTGATAATAGGATGAAACAGACGCCCATTAATTGATGACATTGAATGATTAAGTAAGTATATCTTTTGTTCAGGAACTGAATGACTCAGTTTGAGACGCTGACTTGAAGGGCTGATTAAATCAGTGTGTGTGTTTGTCAAGTGGAAAAAGGAAACTGAGAATTTTCTCAGCCCACTGAATGAATTTGATAGGATAGCTGATCAAAGGATTCAGAGGATGTTTATCAAGGGTTGTTTTGTTGATTGTTTCGGGCTTAGCCTGACACGGGTTGACTGAATGGAAGCTGCTAATGAATGGGAGCTAATAAAATATCAGCGAATGAATGTCAGTTAAATGCATTTCAGTGAAGGGAGCATATCAGTGAGTGCATATTTTTGATTGAATGGATTGCTCAGTGGTTTACGCAACTGAGGCATGATGTTCAGCTTTTAACAAAGGGAAAACTGAACCCTCCCCAAACCTGAACCTTACACCCCCTGAACCGGTCGCTGAAGCATAATCAAATCGATAGGCTGAACCGTTGGTCAACGAGCCTTTGGTCAACTGAGGCATAAGCTTTTTCGGTCAATATTCATTTTTCCCTTAGTTGGCGGAGTTTCGGTATGTTTTATTGCCATATTTAATATGGTTTATTGTGTTTATGACCTATATACTTATATATAAGACGACTTTGGTTATGATATTTGCAGGTTTACGTGTGTTTGGCTCAGTGGGTATTGGGCGTTTAGCACATCAGGTATGCTCTTCTTGCAGTTATTTGGGTCTTCGGCACAGTGACTTTTATCAGTCGGGGCTGCATTTTGTTGTCTGCACTGTTATGGAGTCACATAAGAACCTTTTAAAAAAAAACAACTATATGTTTTGCCTAAATAACTATGACTTTTCTATCTTTGGATTCGTATTTCTAACTATGTCGTAAGGGTTCCTTTTATACACCAAGGAAACCCTAATGGGCTTACAAAACGCGTTAAGGGATCACACATATCTATTCCTAATATAACTCATGCATATCGCTTAAGCGGTACTAACTATATCTGACTAACAGTACTAAATATACAACTAACAGTACTAACTATAACTGGCAGTACTAACAATGTACTGGCAGTACTAACTAACTATTAGTAGCAGTACTAAGTATAGAAGCTCTAAATCCCAACAATCCTCCCCTAAACTTGTGATTTACCACCAAATCATAAGTTTCGTCTAATGTACTTTGCTGAGGATGCTTCCAAACACTTTACTTCCTTGGTCTGTTTGCTATATTGTAGATCTTTATCAAAAGCTCATCTGCCATCTCTAACTGTTGATCCACTCTTAGCTTGTTATTTAGCATCAAAGTTGCAAGTCCCTTTGTCAGTAGATAATCCTTTTCAACCAGCATGAATATATCTTGTCCTTTCTCTGTAGATACATGATGAACTGCACACATATCATATAACCACCATTTTAAAGGATCATGCACATATTTCTGAAGTTCTAAAAGATTTTCTGCATTTGGTTCAAATAACATCTTTAGTTCAACCCACAATTCTATCTCTTTATCTTCAGTAAGTCCTGATGAGTTGTACCTTTCTTGAACTAAGCTCCATAATTTGACCAGATCATCCCTATCAAAATTCTTAAGCATGTCTTCAAAAACCTGATATACTTTTGTGAAATTGCCTACTCTGATGATTTTCCAAAATTGCATAGTCTCTTCAGAGTAAACTTCCCATCCAATTATTGGGTATTTGGTTTGAAGAGCTTCAACATTTATTCCTTCATCTGGAACTATAATTACCATTTGATTCAGCTGTTCTTGAGACAATTCATCTGTTTTTGGTTCCTCATCTGTTTGCTCTTGAACTGACTCTGAAACTTCTTTAGTTCTTTGTCTTTTAGTAGGTTTTGCTTTAACATCTTGTCTTGCTCTTTTTAGTATTTGAACTTCTTGTTCAGAATCCATAGGAACAAATGAATGAATTTGATCCCATACTTTTTCAAAGATTGGTCTTATATCATCATAGCTCTTTCCTTTGAAATCTTTCATCTTGTAGCCTCCCTGATTCTTCAAGTACATAATCATATTCTTCCTGACTTTAGCTACAGATCTAGGACTATTTTGAAGTGCATGATACCTTATTACAGAAGGATCATTCCAATCAATAACATGAGTAGTATCAACTTCAGCTACAGCTTCTTTCTTTCCAGCTTTATCATATTCTTCTTGCAATTGTTTAGCAATTTTAGCATCTCTTGCAATCCTTTTTCTTTCTTCCTCATCAATCTGTTCTTGTAATCTAATGGCTTCTTCATGACTGAGCCTTTCTTGTTCTAGTTTCTTCTTGGACTTCTTTTGAACAGATTCATCTTCAATCATGATTGCTTTACCTTTATCTTTCCTCTTCTCTGTACTCCTTCTTATATATACCAAATTTGCAGCAGCAGTACTAACCTCAGGAGTTGCACTAACAGTACTAATTGGTATACTAGCAGTATTAAGGCAGTTATCAGACAGTGAAACCTTTGTCCCATTTTTCATCACTTCTTGATCTTCCACAGCGCAGGAGTTTCTTAACTATTATTTCATAGTCTTTACTCTTTAGCAATACCCCAGTATCATTATTAATCTTCTCCTGAATCTCTGCATCATGTGGAGGAATCAAAGAAATGTCAGCATCCAAGTCCAATTCTTCAATCAAACTCCTCTCTGTTTGAAGAATCTCCTCACAATTCATCTTCTAACAATAACTATCTTTGTTCTTCTCCTAGTTTGCCTTTGTTCTTGACGTGCTTCTCCTTACTGCTTTACTCTTTTGACTAGCTTGGTAATAGCAGAACCATAAACCTTCTTGGTGTTCATCAATTCATTCTCCAAGCTTCCAACTTTATTAGTTAACTGGGTTACCAAATCCATTAATTCATTAAGTGACACACTACCCTCATCACGTCCAAGTGATTGAACACTTTGGAGAGGTGATTTATGGGGCATTGGAGCAGGCTCCTCTACAGTAGGTGTAGTTTCTGTGATGGGTGGTGGTGAAGTTGAAGGAGCACTGACTGGTGTATGTTGAGGTGATAAGGATGGTGAAGATGTGATTCTTGAGGGAGATGTTTCAGGTGCAGTGATCATGGAAGGAAATAAAGGAATGTCTCCACCAGAATAACCCCTTGTAACTCGCTTCATGTTATTAAAAACTTTTTTTGTAAGTACAGGAGTGGGATAGGTTCTTGTGTGGGGTTGAAGAAGTCTCCTTTGCTTGTTTAAATAAATTTGGATAAATCTAGGATACATCAAAAACTTATGAGGGTTATCCAAATTCTTTACCATTGCATCAAAGATGAATTTGAGGTTTTAAAAGATCTGTTTTTTGTTGCAGGCAGATATTAGCCAGTAGTTATATTGTGCTAAATGATCCCTAGAAGTCGTTTTAGGACTCAAGCAGTGGAGGATTGTATGAATTAAAAACCTCCACTGTGGTGAAAAATTACCCTTTTGAAATGTAAGCTTATCAGAATCAGTTGCATACCTCATGAGAGCAATTTGCTCAAATATCTCTGTGTTGGGTAAAGAAGTAATTCCACCATTGTCCTCCAACTTCAGATGTCTTCTTAAAGATGCTTCAGTGATGGTCTTGGCTTGTCCATCTATGCTAGCAGTTGTTCTTACTTCGCCTTTAAACATTTGTCGCTTTGAGCAGTAGCTGTTGTCCAAAATTATTTGATAAATGAAGTATATATTGTTGGATTTTCTGTAAGGGCATAGTGAATGTGACTAGCAGTTAGGAAATCAATGATCTGATGAAACTCTGCACGTCCCTCTGGTTTATCCATGTATGCGACTTGTTTAGCTGGTCGCTAGACTCCAAAGTGCATTTGATGAATAGAAAGTTGATTAAGGTGCTGGGATATGTTTGTGAGAGAGAGTATGGATATTTGGTAGAGTTAATTGATATATTTGAGAGAGGCATTTAAGAGTTTAATGTGTCACCCAACTAAAGAAGTTTATACTTAGTCTTGAAGAAATCTTTTTTAAGTTTATTAGACAAGACAAGAATTCTTCAATTAGTCAAACCCTATAGCCTATAAGCATGGCAGTTGGCGGAAATTTAGCAACGACTAGAAATTGGGAAGGAAATTTAGTTATGGGTCAAACAGTACTAACAGTCTTCTAGCAGTATTAAAATTAGCCTAGCAGTACTAACTTTAAGCCCATTAGTACTAAAAGATGGTTAGCAGTACTAAGCAATATCCAGCAGTACTAAGTAATGCCCAACAGTACTAACTTGAAGAGACCAATATTAACTTGAAATTCCTCCCCAAAAATGGGGGGGAAGACTTTTCCTCACCATCTGACGTTTCTCTCTTTCTATTTTTATGCTCACACATTATCTCTCAATTCTTTTTGCTTACCAAATCACTCTTTCTGTTTTTTCACATAACTCTCTTTCTGTTTTTGAGCTCACAATTTCTCTCTATTCTTTTTGCTCACCAAGTCACACAATTTTGTACAAATTCCATCAATTCCATTTGTTGCATAGTGTACTCCCTACTTCCAAGTGTGTAACCTCTTGAGAGAGGTGTATCATTGGACTTTTAGATGCAGCCTCAAACCTAGTTTGAGCATCTACATCCCTAATATGGTCAGCTTGGCACCTCGAACCATCTATCCTAAACCAAAGCCCAAAGGGACTTAGCCTCATTTAGTGTTGCATGGATTGGGTTTTAGTTTATGTTTACCATGTCATGCTCTGCTTCTAAGCTAGAAGCTAGTAGTGCGCAGCCCTTTCCTTCTGTCACCCAACTTCCTTATGGACAAACTCTCTCACCATCCTTTGTCTAAGGGGGACCACCAGGAATGAGGTACCTTAGTGTCCGACCTCTTTTGATTTTCAATGTGTTTGCACTTTTTGTCTGCTGTTACAAGGTCTTTCCAATCATACTTGAGTGCATAATAGACATCATGAGCCTCCCCTCAAACAATACTTCACTTGATAACAGACAATCAATTTTGCTTATCCTGCAAATGTTAGTCCAAAACCAAGAAAAACACAATCCAAAGCATTTTCTTGACTAGCAGTATTAATTTTGACTAACAGTTTTAACTTTAGCAGTTTTAAGTACAACTAGCAGTACTAATTATACTTAGCAGTATTAACATTTGCTTTAACAGTTTTAACTTTGTCTTCAATAATTATACAACAACATGCCTCTATTCATCACAAGCACACTAGAAAAGACTAGATAGACATGTGAGAATTCATGAGGATCCATATTTATGTATAACCCATGAATAGAAGTTAAAAACTGTTAATCCTTCCCTTAATTCATGCTTTAGGGATTAAGCATACCAATGCTTGCAATCAAAAACTAAAACCTAGTCACATCAAAGGCTTTAGTAAGAAGATCTGCAACATTGTAGTCTGTATGAATCTTGACCATTTCAATCAACTTTTTCTTATAGGAATCTCTAATGAAGTGATGCCTAATTTCTATGTGCTTGGTCTTTGAATGATAGACAGGATTTTTCACCACATAGATTGCACTTTCATTATCCACATGAATCTTTGTCTTCATAAAGTTGTAACCATAATCAAGTAATTGATTTTGAATCCAAAGAACCTGTCCACAGCAGTTGGAAGCAGCAATGTATTCTGCTTCAGTTGTTGAATTAGCCACAATTGTTTGTTTCTTTCACTGCCATGAGATTAGCTTACAACCTAAGATCTGACAACCTTTAGTTGTAGATTTTCTATCAATACTAGCACCAGCATAATCACTATCAGAATAGGCTATCAAATCTCTAGGTGAATCTTTAGGATACCAAAGGCCCAAAGTAGGTAGACCCTTAAGATATCTAAAGATTCTCTTCACTGCATGCATATGAGAAGCTTTTGCTTGAACCTGAAATCTTGAGCAAGCACACATAGCAAACATAATGTCTGGCCTGGAAGATGTTAAGTACATCAATGATCCAATCATGGACCTATATAAGTGGACATCAACATCTGTACCAGCTGTATCTTGTGTTAAAGGCTTGTGTGTCGCCATTGGAGTACTTGCTATCTTCACACTAGAAAAACCAAATTTCTTTAAGATGTCATACATATATTTGTCCTGACTGAGAAATATGCCATCTTTTCTCTGCTCAACCTGCAGACCTAAAAAGAAAATGAGTTCCCCATGGAGCTCATCTAAAATCTTTTATGCATAAGCTGCTCAAACTCAGTACTCAAAGACTCCTTGGTAGACCCAAAAATGATGTCATCTACATACACTTGAACAGGTAGAATGTCATTCTTGATCTTCTTTATGAACAAAGTCTTATCAATTATCCCTCTTCTGAATCCATTTTCCAACAAGTAAGTAGATAAAGTCTCATACCAGGCTCTAGGAGCCTGATGAAGACCATATAATGCTTTCTCCACCTTGTACACTCTATTTGGAAATTCTAGATCCACAAAACCTGGAGTTTGGTTAACTAAACCTCCTCTTTAATAGTGTCATATAAAAATGCACTCTTTACATCCATCTGGTACACATTGAAACCCATAAATGATGCAAAGGTTAGAAATAACCTGATTGCTTCAATTCTAGCAACAGGAGCAAACACCTCATCATAATCTACACCTTCTTCTTGTCTATAACCCTGTGTTACCAGCCTGGCTTTGTTTCTAACCACAATACCTCTTTGATCTCTCTTGTTTCTAAAGACCCATTTAGTACCAATGACCTTCTTTCCATGAGGTAAATCCACTCGTGTCCAAACATTCAGTAGTTTAAACTGGAGAAGCTCGTCCTGCATAGCTTTAACCCAACTTTCATAATCCAAGGCCCGAGTTACCTTCTTTGGTTCCATCTGGGAGAGAAAATAAGCAAACAAACAATTTTGGAAATCTTTATGATTTGTTCTTCTTTGCTTGTTTATAAAGGATATTAATCCTGCTTCATTCTGCTTGTGCATTCTTCTTGTCTGTACAGTAGAATCTACCTCTCCAATAATTTGTGCTTTAGGATGATCCTTATGGATTCTGGTTGTGGGAATAGGACTGACACTCATGTTTGTTTCCAAGTTGTTGAGGTCAGCCTCTGCACCCACATATTCATCATCATATGCACTTCCAAATATACCAGTATCTTGAAGATCATTAGTATCCTCCAAATCAGGTATGAGAGGATCAAACAAACTTTCATACTCATTCCTTTGTTCTTTTGCTCTTCCAGGATCCACAGTAGTAAAAGATGAACTAACAGTATTAACTGGTGAACTAACAGTATTAACTGGTGAACTAACAATATTAACTGGTGAACTAACAGTATTAAGTCTGTTAGTGCTGTCAGTGTTAGTTGCTTCCCCTGGGCCATTCATGTTGGCTTATTTTGCTGAATCCATAACTTCGTTCTTCTTTCCAGCATCATCTTTAGGTGAGGACTCATCCTTCTCAGAATTTGAAGGAACATTAGAACTTGTATGCAGCGAATGCGTGTCTAATGTGGTTGGTATTCCTGATCAAGCACATTTTCTTTCCAGCTTGTCTTGCATCAGAATTTGTCTCTAAACCTACATTCCCATTAGTTCTATTTCCTGCATTAACTGTATGATAATTCATAGAATTTGTTAGAGTATCATTATCAAACAACCATTCTAGTCCACTTCCTGTAACATTTGGTTTATTTTCAAGAAAGTTTACATGCAGGTTTTCCTCTACCTTCCTAGTTCTGCTATTAAATACTCTAAAAGCCTTGCTATTTATAGAGTAACCAACTAGGAATCCCTCATCAGCCTTTCTATCAAACTTTCCTAGGTGATCAAGGGTGTTAAGAATAGTAACTGGACAGCCAAAAGGTCTCATAAAACTTATAATAGGTGTTCTACCAATTAAGAGTTCATAAGGTTTCTTATTATGAGGTTTCATTACTAATACCTGTTATCGTACATAACGAGCTAGTATAACTACTTCAGCCCAAAATGGTATATGTAATAGTAAATCTGGCAATATAGTTCTAGCTGCCTCTATGAGAGTCATATTCTTTCTTTCAGCTACTCCCTTTTGTTGTGGAGTCCTAGCATTACTGAATTCCCTCTTAATCCCTTTGATACCACAGAACTGATTCATATCATAATTCTTAAACTCAGTCCCATTGTCACATCTGATGATTTTAACTTTGTGATCCAACTGGTTTTCTATTACTGTTATAAAGTTTTTAAGGATTCTACTAGTCTCATTCTTTTTAGCTAAGAAGAAAACCTAACCAAATCTGCTATAGTCATCATTGACCACTAGGCAATATGCTTTACCCATGATAGTCTTTACAAAGGTTGGTCCAAATAAGTCCATATGCAAAATTTGTAAAGGTTGGCTGATAGAAGTCATAAGTTTAGACTTATAAGAGGCTTTGTGTTGCTTTCCTTTCTAACAAGCAACACATGAGTGGTCATTTTCAAAAATCTTTGAAGGCAAACCTCTAACAAGATTTCCTTTCACAAGTTTATTCATAGTTTTAAAGTTTATATGACCAAGCCTCCTATGCCACATATTAGACTTATCATTTGTGGCCTTTGCAATTAAACAAGTTAAACCTTTTGAAGGAACAACATTCTTTAGGTCAAAACTGTACATATTATCTTTCCTGGGAATCTTAAGCATTACTTGATTTTCATCAGGTAGCTTAAAATCAAGAGAAAGAATAAAACATTCACTTTCAGTGAAAAGAACACTGTTTTTCTTGTCACACATCTATGAGACACTAAAAAGGTTAAACTTAAGTTCTTTCACAAAGTACACATCTTCAAAGTCTAATTTTCTAGTTTTAATTTTACCTTTACCAGTTATTCTACCTCCTTTAGAACTGCCTGCAAATGCAACAAATCCTCCATCATAGTCTTGATAATCTGTGAGGTAGGACTTGTTTCCTGTCATATGCCTGGAGCATCCACTGTCAAAAATCCCTGTATCTTTTAAAGCAACTTGTGGATCACCCTGCATATCAAACAAAAGAGAATTAGTTTCTCTTGGGGACCCAAGCCATTACTGACTTGAGTCTGCCTGTTGGATCAACATAGTCAAATTGCTTACAAATGTATGATCTACTATTTTTAAAGGTATGATCAACTATATTCCTTTTTGGTCTCCAAACCCAGCATGCTGAGGACTTAACAACATTAATCCCTTGTTTCCCAACAGCACTTGTCACCCTTTTTCCTTTAGCAGTATTAACAGAATTTACTTTAGCAGTATTAACTTTGTTATTCAAACTTCTGTTATTGAGTGCTGTTTGTTGATTAAAAGGTCTCTTGGAAAGTGAATGTGCCTTTTGAAAAACATTTGGTTTAGTTTTTGCAACATTCACAAAGAGTTTGGGTGCAACAGTATTAATAGGTCTAGCAGCACTAAGTGGTGCTGCTGCTCTTGAAGACCTTTGCCTAGCAGTACTAATGGGTACAATGCCAGACTTGGTTAAAACTGCTGTTGGAGCAAAATTTCTCCTAGAATTAGAGAAATTTTGATGATTAGTCCTCAAAGCATTATTCCAAACTGGTCTAACTTCCCTTTGACCAGTTCCCTTTTGCACATTGTTCATCACAGGTTTTTGTACCATCTTTTTATCATGAAAATCACAGTCTTTAATTAGATGGTTAAAACTCCCACACACAAAATAGGCTTTCTTTGTAAACTGAAACCCAACTCCTAATTTCTGAGTTTTCTTTTCATTCCAGTTTGTTCTGTTATTCCTAGGGTTTTCATTAATTTTCCTAGGTTGTTTAGCTTGCTCAGGTTTAGGCTCAGATTTATGTTGAACATTATCAGATACCATTTCTTCACACTCATCCTCATCACAATCAGATACCCAATCTTTAATTATTGGGGCACCATTGGTTTTCTTAATCTCATTTGAGGAATTTTCACTAACACTTTTATTGACATCAACTCCATAGCCTTCAAATTCAGGTTGTTGAAAATCCTTAAGACCAGAGCTAGACAAATCAATAGTTGGGGGTGCAAACAGTCCTGTAGGTGGAGGTGGAACAACATTATACCCCACACCTTTTCTATTGTTATGAGAAATTTGACTCCCTATCAATTTATCTAAGCTCTTAGAGGCATTTTCAAATTTATCAATTTTAATCTGATTGCTCTCCTTTTCTTTCTTAAGTTTTTCTATCTGAATATTAAGAGCATTGATTTCTGAGTCTCTAAATGAGGCATCTCTTTTTAAAACAGCAATTTGGTTGCAAAGCATAACCTCATTCTTTTTGTAGAAGATAACTTGTTCTTCTATAGAAGCTAAACCTCTTTTATAGGTAGCTAGATCAAACTCAGATTTATTAAGCTCTACTCTTAAGCTGTCATACTGAGATTTAAGAGTTTCATAGGATTTAAGACAAGTGTCAGAACATGTTTTATGATTATATACCTCTGAGTCTGAGAAAGCTATAAGTGCCAAGTTAGTAGGGACTTCCTCATCAGCCATAAAACTCCAATCAAAACCTACTTCATCAAACGCCACCATTGCTTTGGAAGAAGTGTCTTCCGCATTCACAGTTCTTTTTGAGCTTTCTTGATTCCTAGGCCTGCTTTCTTGATTCCTAAGCCTGTTTTCTTGATTCCTAGGACCTCTGCACTCTCTTGCAAAATGTCTCATCTTATGACAATTGAAGCATTCTACCTTTGACTTGTCATAACCAGCAGTATCACTTCCATTGATGATAATCTTCTTACTAGTTCTTTGATAAAACTTTCTTGCTTTCAAACTTAGTAATGCCAATTGCCACTTCAAATCCATTTCTTCAAGATCATCTTCATGGATTTGCTCTAGGTCTTCATGAACAACTTGAGACCCATTTAGTTGATTGGAAAGAAAAGCATAGACTGTGGCATCACTGAGGCTAGCAGTACTATTATTAGTACTAGCAGTGTTAACATGAGTGCTAGCAGTACTATCCTGAACATTAGTAGTATTATCTTCATTGGTACTGCCAGGAGTTGATACAAAGGCCACGTTCTGTGAACTTGAATTTGAGCTTGAGGTTACACTTCTTTTGACCTCTTGTTCAACAATCTTAAAATTGTTGTAGAGATCATCAATACTTATTGTGCCCAAATCTGGTTTATTCCTCTAGACCACAACATGCATGCTCCATTCAGAAGGAAGGCTTCTCAAGAATTTAAAGTTTAGATCTTCTTGAGAGATGTTTTCACCTAAGATGGCCAACTAGCTAACAATTTTTTGAAGCCTATTTGAAATGGAGTCAAGTGGCTCTTGGCTTGTAGCACTGAAGTTCTCATACACCTGCTTCAAAAGTGTCTTTTGAGTCTTCTTAGTAGCTTCATTGCCACCAAATCTTGCTTGTATGGCTTCAAACAAAGTTTTAGCATCCTTGTATTGACTTAATGTCATTTGATGTTCATTGGGGAGTGCCATCAGCAACATGCTCCTTGCTTTAACATCATTTTTCTTCTGTTTCTTCTCTTCAGTGGTAACTGGTCCTGGTATAGTTGAAGTAGAGGTACCATCTGCATTTGTTGTAGTTCTAGCTACTGGCTTGAAAGAATTTCCATACTCTATGACTTCCCATAGAGCATAATCTTGCACCTGAAAGTACTGTTCAATCCTTAGCTTCCACATCTCATAGTCACCCTGTTTCAGAAGGGGCAACTTTGCAATAACATTGTTTTGGATAGTTTCAAGATCCATTTCTTTGATTGAATAAAGAGTTCTTCTAGTTTGTAACTTCTTGATCAAAGTTTCAAAACACAAGGTCTGATACCACTTGTTGATCCCCTTTTTACAGATCTTAGATTAGCTTGTTAAAGCTTAAGTTGTCTTAGATAGATCTTAAACAACTTTGATAGAAACCCTGAGTAATATATAAATATTATGCGGAAACTATATAACAGTAACACAAGAACTTTTACAAAACTTTCAATATATTGAAGTCACAACACAACTCTATATCGTTTTGCTAAATATACTATGACTTTTCTATCTTTGGATTTGTATTTCTAACTTTGCGTATAGGGTACTTTTATACCCAAGGAAACCCTATTGAAGTTACAAAAGCGAATTTTAAGGGCATCTGCATATCAATTCCAGTAATCTAACTATGCATTATCGCTTAAGCAGTACTACACTATTATCTGACTAACGTACTAAATATACAAGAACAGTACTAACAATAACTAGCAGTACTACCCACTGTACTGCTAGTTAGTACTGAATAACTAGTAGTAGCAGTACTAAGTGTAGAAGCTCTAAATCCTAACAATACTTATATATAAGACGACTTTGGTTATGATATTTGCAGGTTTACATGTGTTTGGATCAGTGGGTATTGGGCATTTAGCACATTAGTTATGCTCTTCTTGCAGTTATTTGGGTCTTTAGCACAGTGACTTTTATGAGTCTTGGGGCTGCATTTTGTTGTCTGCATCGTTTGGAGTGCAAAGAACTTTTAAATATGGGACAAACGTGGTATTCATTTTGTGACATATAAACCCATGTTCCTTCTAAACACAAAGTCTATCTTAAATTAGACATAGCGGGACCCGCTTCAAAGAAGCCTGCTGACATGTCTGTATAATATTAACAGTTGTAACATTGGGAATGTAAGTTTAGTTGCTTCCACAGTTCGATCAATGTTGTATTTAAACGGCTTTCAATGGCGAAGGACAACAAAGCTTGCATCATTTATAGTACATTTTTTTACAACCTTTTTGCCATTTTGTTATACTAACCACTCCTTTTTTGTCCCTTTTTTCTACTTTGCAGATTCGAAAACAGAAGCAAAGTGCAGATGCAAAACACATTTTGTTATCATCAACAAGAACACTGCTCATCTTCTTTAGTTATTATGCTAATGTAACTGTAGGACTCTAATGCAACTGTAATGATCAACATTTAACTTACGTGCTAAACTTTATCTCCTAAAGAGCATCGAACGTACATGCTTGCAATGTCATGATAAACCTGTCACTCGATTTACGTGCTAAACTTTTGTCTCCTAAAGAGCATGAAAGTAAGGCGTGTATGTCATGATAAACCATGCCTACGATTTGTTCTTGATTATATTGTTCATACATGGTTAATGTTTTTTCTTTCATCACAACGGGAATGATACTGTTAACCTTCTCTATCAAATTAACCTGACAAACATCCGCTGGCGACGGCGGGTTAATCTTGTTTTTAATACAAAGTCAGAAATTCGTTTTCATTGCCATTGAATAGAGTTCGTCGGTTAACAATCTTAAATCATCTCGGGGCGGTTTTCAGATTTATTTTTTGCGACCACACGCATTTAAACTTTTTGGCCCTGATACGTCATTTTCTCAATACATCTCTTCACACTTTTCGCTAATAATACACGTAGCATATCTAGTCACCCTCTCATACCTCAATCCCACCATCATCAAACTATATCTCTCTCTCTCTCTAACATATGTTTATCACTCGGTCTCTCTCTCTAAAACTAGATCTCAACCCTCCTCATTATCTCTACGCTCTCTCTCTAAATTAAACATGCTATAGCAGTCACTTCCAAGACAGTTGTATAGATTTTGTGGGTTCTAAAATCATTTGTTAATTACGGGGCAATTTATGCAAGTGTTTGCTTTTATGGGTTTTGGAACCCTCTATTACTGCAATAAGAGATGAGACAAAGGGGTTTCTTTACGATGGTGGTTTCGGTGTTTGATGACTATTTTTGATGTTCTAATAGAAGCGTAGAATATGTTTTTCCTGTTTTAGGGTTTTTGATTTTGGTTGTTTCTAAGAAGGGCTATTTATTTTCTTTGTGATTAGATTGTTTTTGAAATTGAGTTGATAATTTTTGAGGTTAACTCAATGGGGTTATGTTTCTGTGTTGGTTGATTTTTAGGGTTCCTTGAATTGTTTTATAGAATTTGTAGGTTATAAACTTATGGGTAGATTTGTTTATGATCAATAGGTTATGGCTTGAGTTGATGATTCATAGGGTTAACTGAATTGGTTTATGGTTATATGTTATGATGATTGGTTTGTCATGGTTGGTTGCATTTGCTTATGCTTGCTTTGGTTATCTCATGGCAGCTTATTATGTTTGTATATTTGGCAACCGGTAGAATCAGCAGGTATTTTTTGTGCCTAATTTTTTTATATACGAATAAGGTTTTAAAAATTACATCTAGGTTATAAGTAATATTTTAGTTTGCTATATGAATCTTGCATCCTGTTGTATAAATATGATATATGCATTGTTAGGAGAACTTATGAATGATCAATTTTTAATTTGTTCTTTCTATGGAATATTTTTTTAGGAATTAAGGCACTGTCCTGTCTCGTGGTTTATTTGTTACGTTCTGTTGCTACCAATTAGCATTGCATATTTATCATTTGCTGCTATGTTCAGTTAGGTGCATTTAATTGTCATAGTTTTAGTCGTTATATGGTTCGTGCTAACTTATTTTTTTGGAAGTGCCTTTGTTTTTAATAATATCGTTTATAAGTGTTTTTTCGAGTCGTATTTGCTTATATCGCTATTGTATGTAAAAAATATGAAAACCAAAGAAAGCAACAATACGGTTTTACCGAATGGCTATGAGGGCGCCATAATTCTTTGTTACTTTTGAGAGACACAAATGCTAGAAGACGCCGTTTTATGTCCAATGATTTTTTGTTCCATTCTTTCGCATTGACTGTCTTCTTTCTTGGTCTGTAAACAATGTTAGGATTATAGTTTTGTATGTTATGGGATTATACATATATTCATTTTCGTTTTAAATGACATCATACCTGATGTGGATCACATTGAAAGTTTAGGAATTCTTCCAGCTAAACAATTAGTTGGCACTACAATCATGTGTGTAAATGTACCGGAGGAATGCAAAACCTGCTCAAAAGAAGCTAGCAACAGCCTCAATGTAAGAGAGGAAGAAAGCAATCGTTTCATCCGAGAGAATATTAAGTGATGGTGGTTCCGATTAGAGGTATGCGATAATTTTTTTAGTACTTGTTAAGTGGCCTTTTTTGCCTTGTATAAACAATGGTGCTTTTTGTTGTGAATTATCATCAAGGGAACTTAAGGTTAAAAGTTATTTGATCTACAAGTGTTGAACCTTTTTTACTATACTTACAAACTACTTTTGAAGAGATGTTGAGATTTAATCTCACTTTATATGCAACGTATAATCAATTGAATTTTAAGGTTCGACAAAGTATTTGTTGGTTGGAGCAGGCGGGTTGAGGGTTAACGTTAATTTAAATTGCAAGTTGTAAATCGGAGCCCGACTAACTTTATTCAACTTACAAATCTGCGTTCCCATTTCTTGTTGATTTCCGTGACGTGCTAAAAATATTACATGTATCATTTGGATTTCTCCACTGGTCAAGACTATTAAATATCCGTTTATATTAGTTTGTTGTTAACTGTATATATAACGCTCTACTTTATTTCATGGCAAAGAACTATAAGCTGATCCATGTTGACCCTCTCGGTTCGACAGGAGTGACGCCGCCTCTTTATTAACTTCCTCTCCTGTCAATTCTTCACCTATAAGGCGAAAGAGTATGTGTCTTGATACGTGTTGGTCCACCTTAATTACATCATTCAATCCAGATGACTGCTTCTGGCCATACACCTTCTTTCTTTCTCTCTTCACAACAAAACCAAGAAGAGGTTTGATTTGGGGTGCTAATTTAGGCACATTACCCTTTTTTTTAGCAAGATAAGATTGCAATGCAAGTATTTTTTAGTTTTTGGAGGATTTGGTCCGGCTGTGAAAACGTCGTCTGTGATTGCAGTTTTGTTTTATGTTTTTAGCTTTTCTTTTTGATAATAGATTTTTGTTGAAGGTTTTAATTTTACATTTAATTATGGGTTTCTTTGGTATCAGGAAAGATAAAAGATGAGGAGCTCGAATGCGCTTGATGATGGAGACGCAATGGGAAAAAGGGTTTGTGGTGAAATTGCATCAAACCAGTTATGTAAGTTTATCTACCCTAATTAAATTTTGGATTTTGAGTGTTATTGTATGTTCATTTTTTTATTTCATTTGGTTTTTGGTTATGGGTTTTGGGTGAAGTTGTTAGATTTTTTTTTAATTTCATTTGGTTTTTGATTATGGGTTTTGGGTACAAAATGAAGTAAGCCACAAGCCGCCTATATAAGCCAAAACAAACACCCCCTTTGTTTGTGAAAATGGTTTTGATTGGAGATTAGTTTTTAGTTTATTTATTATCGAATTTTTTACGAATATGATTCGCTGTTATTGTGTGAATTCAGGGGTGGTTTTTGTTATAGTTTATGGCTTATGTGGTTTCCTGGTTATGGTTTCGTAAGCTACTTTTTGTGGTTATTTTGCACATTTTTTTGGCTTATCTAAGTTATCAGGTCTAATGAGCTTAATAGAAAGCTTAATGTTTCAAAATAAGCCACGTAAAGTATAGCTTATGAAACATAAGTTAGAAAGCCATAAGTTATTAGGATTTTGATGGTTACTGATAGTGGGGAGAATTTTTTTAACACAAATTACGCTTAAGATATTAGTAGTTTTTAAGAAGGTCGGTAATTTCTTGAATTGGTGACACTTAGTTTAAGTAATGTGTGTAGTACAAGGTGCTTACATTTGAACGACCGTAGCCAAGTTAGTTGCTCATGCCGTTAATAAAAAAGATAGGATTTACTTCGATACAGATTTGGAAGTAAGTTGTTATTATATGCTTTTAAGCCTTAATGAACTGTTTGATTGGATTTTTATGTTAAGGGGACTGTTTGCGTTTTTGTTTTTAGATGTCTTTGTGAAGCCGATATGGCGAATTATATTGTAGGAGTAGATTTATTGATAGGGGGGATTTTTGGAGAAGTTTATGAGTTTAGCGTAAGGTTGTTGCCTCTATACTCTCGGATAAATTAGCAGCAGTAGATGTTATGATAATGTGAATCTTTTTTGACCGTTTATGGTTAAAGATATTAGCAGCGATCATGAAGTTGGTAATCATGAAAGCGATTCTAGATAAATTAGTAGCATTAGATGTTATGATAATGGGAACTTTTTTAAACAGCTTGCGACTTAGGATATCAGTAAATAGTGGTGATCAAGAGTTAGATTTTATGGAAATTGTTTGGTTATATATTTGTAGCGGTCCTCTCTACCTCGGGTGAGGTTATGATGTTAATCTTACTCTGATTACATGCTCAGACAGGTCTTGGGTGTTGTTGTTCTAAGTTATGTTTGTACTAAAGAGGGAGTTTAAAGTGGTCTTTCTTTGTTTTTTAAGGTGTATGCGTTTTGATAGTGATGGAGGAAAAGAATGACATAATTCAAGTTCAAAATAAAAGAGCATTCTAGCACATTTAACATTAGGATCATAATTTGTTTAATGATCGAAGAAAAAAAGATTACTTGGGTTATTGCTGATTTCATATAAGGTTAGATTCTATTTTTTCATGATGGAAACTTGGTTCAATTGTGGATTAATGGTTAAATAAAGCTACTTTACATTTTTAATACTCATATTTGTATGGTTGATGAGGTCATTCAGACTATATCTGAAAAACCTGATTTGAATGATTGCTAAGTGAAAATCATGTGTGTAAACATCTATTGTTAAGACATTACGAAATGTAAAGTAATGTTGACAAAATCCCAAGCGAAAAAAGCTAAACGAGAGATAACAAAGAAAGAGAAAACACCACAATGAGCACTCAAAGTAAAAATGTGAGTTGGATCACTAGGAACGTGAATTTATATATATCTACTGTTGTTCTTAGGTGTGTTTGGGTGTGCTGCAAAATTGCACTTTTAAGGGATGTTTCGGCTGATGAAAATTGCAGTTTTAAGGGTTGTTTTCAGGGGTGTTTGGGTGTGTTAAAAAATCTACACTTCTTGGGAATGCTTGAAGCTTTTTAAAGGATGTTTTACCATGTCACACTTAAACAACTAATATTGTGTTGGATACAAGTATAAGCCAACAAGTTTCTTCTAAATAAGCTCAAGTTACTTTATAGAGCTTATCTAGACACCCCTTAAGTCGTGCTTCTTAGCAATCACATCATGTGTTTCAAGTTAAGCAGGAGTATGTTCATTCGTGTTCATATTGTTTCTTTATTTTTGCAGGTGAAATATGGTTAATGCCTTTAGGCTGCACATAATGCAAAGAAGAAGTACTTTGAAATGTGTGATGATTTAAAGCTTCTCCAAACATGTTTTTACATGAATTATTAGGTAAACTTTATTTACAATAATCGTGCATTTGCTTTTCTCATATTTAACTTATAGTTGCTGAAAAATATGAAAGTATCGGTCGTTTATAATCAAGTTGTGAATTGCAATCAGTAAGACATGTTGTTTGGTTATTCAGAGGATGATAAAGAAGGAAAAAGCATTGCATAAAAAGCATCGGCCTTTAATCCAAACAGTTTCAGGTCTTAAGTGGCGATACATGTGGAGAATTAGTCAGTTAGGAGTAGAAATTGCAAAAACTCACCCTTATTCATTTTGTTAATTACTACTCATTGTGTGTATAATTTTAGGATAAATGAGATTGGCCAACATAGAAGATATTTGCCTATTGCTTCAGGTACTACTTTCCTCTAAAAACAACTTTTTAATGCCTAATTTTCTGCATATAAAGTTTAGTACCAAACACGCCTTTAAAAGCAGATTTTATGCACATAAATCAGCAACCATATTGCCAGTTTTTTTGTATAAAAATCAGCAACCAAAACACTAATTTTCTGCATATAAAGTTTACTACCAAACATCCCTTTAGAGGTACTTAAAATAACATCACTCATTGGCAAAGCATGAATTAGCCTTCGAGTTGATATGTGGAAGTACAAAATCATGATCCAGAGAAACGTGTGGTTTCAGAACCCATTGAGATGACCCAAAAATTTCTATTTTGATTTTGTTTTATTATCAGCACACTTTTTCCTATTGCTTAGACTTTTTATTATTTGATCTTAATTCAGTGAACAAGTCTAGTATATGATGGAGAGATATGAGCTGGATGTTGACATCGGTCACGGAAGTAGGTGAGAGTTACCATTCATAATTGTCAAATGCCCATACATTAACAATAGCAGCCAAGCATGATTGGATGTGGCATCACGCCATTTCATCCTCGCACATGTGTCCTCTATTAACTATGCTATAATTGTTTACAGTAAGGCTAAATCTGAAGCACACAACTATGAGAGGTTGTCTCGCTTCCCATTTTGTTTTTTTGTTACTTAATATGCCACTGGTCGGCTTTTGTAACTGTTTTTTAAGGTGGACTTAGCGTAAATATGTGAGAATATAGGATTACATATGTTTAAACTCTTAAATAGTTTGGTGCTTAGCAAAAGTCAAGTACATAGTGATGCACAAATGCGAAAAGGGTTACGTATATAGGGAGTAGTTCATTTACTGGAACCCAAAAGCTTACAAAGAGTATCGTTATTTTATTATTGATACATTTAGGGAGGAACCTTCTAGAAGGTTAACATTTTCTGAAGGTAAGAAATTCTTGGTTATTTGTTTTTAGAAAGTTGAGGCTTGATTAATTATGTTGTCATTATTGATAATGTCGATACCAACATCATTAACTAGCCTGCAAATGTTACACATTGACACAACAATTGAACACAATTGATCTTTTTACTATACTTATTTGCTTCAGTGTTTTTTAATTATATCATGCATTCATGTTTCATAGGTGCCACACCTGCTTCTGTTAATTAAAGAGTGACCTGAACAGCCGAAGTAGAATCATCTTTTTCGATTCGCAAGGAGAATATTGAACCCCTTCTATTTATGGCCCTGTTTACATGGAGACTACAAATGCTTCATTTGTTGTTTCTATCCCTAGCGTAAGTATAAAAACGACCCCATTAAGGGTTAAAGAAGATGGCGGTATTCTCATCCAAAGGCCATCACCTGTTGCAATTTCTGATAATGAAGATATCTATATGGCGGCTGCTGAAGATAATCATTTTGCATCTGGTAGAAGCAATGAAAGCCCGTTCATCTATGTGGCTACTTTGTCTACTAAGTAGGCTGCAACGAAAGATCAGGTCGCTAACGTGGAGGGTAAAATCAAGGTTATTTGATTATATGAACACATTATGGAATTATATATGATGTTACCCATGGTTTCTAATATAGAGGAATAATGTATATATTGGTGCAGAAATATGGCTTTTTTGATAGCAAATATATGGTGGTTTTTACAGTATTTTAACTTACATCTCTAAACCCCTATTCATTGCATCCATCCGAGCATACAAGACATAACAATGACACCTAAAAAAACAAGAATGCAAACGGCTAACCAAGATCAACGCCCGCCAACCGTCCCGCAGCGGAGTGCGGGCAACCCTACTTGTTAAATTAACAAACTAAAAAAGCACAAAAGAAATAAGAAATCGAATTCACATCGCTTAATAGATGATGGATGGAAACAAATTAGGATATCGGCATATAAATTAGAGTAAATTTCAGAAATGGTCACTGTGGTTTGCTTAGATTTCACGTTGATGCTTATTAATCGTTGAATTTAATTTTACAAGTTTTAAATTTATAAAACTCGATTACCTATGGTCTACACCACACTAACAGGCTGAGAACCCAATCGTGTGTAGTGCAGTATTAAGCATCAACTCTATATTGATTAACCCCCAACTATCCTAATGACCTGTCTAATTCTAATAATCCCACATCTTGGCTATAAACTCTCCTAGAAGAGTTTCCTGAATTTTATAAGTATCTATCACACTATAGGCGATGATATGAGCAATTCCTATACTAAATACAGTTGTCAACCTACCCCTAGTACCCGGCTAACCCTTAATTCAACATGTAAGTCTACTATAAGGTCTAACAGGATCTACACTAGCATCAATACTACTAAAACCCAGAGATTATGCAACAGGCAATAAGTATATCCTATAAATGATAATTCAACAAGAAACTAACATCAAAACCACAACAAAATCATAACAAGGCTAGCACTTAAGGTACTTAGCCACTCATACTACACATGATATAAGAAATAATGGAAGAATTCTTGGATTAAGAAAACATTATAGTCTTCTAAGTCTGTGATGAATGATTAATAGAATAAATAAGTTAAAGTGATCTTTCCCTTAAACTAGTGAAAGAATGAGCCAAATTTCTCTTTCCTTGGAAGCCCTAGAAGATCTCTTGAACTCTCATCTGAGTGAATGATACGAATGAGCTGAGATTAGGGCTCTATTTATAATATTCGTCTCAACTACTGCGTAATTGAAGGTATAAACTACACCATAGTTATGCTGATTCACGCTTTCCTTTTGCAAGCTAAATTTTACTACGGCGTAGTTGAAGTGGCCAACTACGCCATAGTTATGACTAGACATGTAGAATTTGGTAACTCTTGATAACTACGGCGTAGTCCTTACGGGGAAACTACGCCGTAGTTTCTTCTAAGCTTTCTTGGGAATTCAATTGAACTTTGGCGTAGTTCAAAGTGGTAACTACGCCATAGTTATGTCATGGCAGCATAAATTTCTCCACTTTATCCATCCAATTCCTGTGTCTTTCCGCTCCAACGTTCATATATTCCTGTAAATGAAATATAAGGCGATTAAGTACATATTCTAACCATAAATAGACAATTATGAACGTTTTATGAGGGATTTTGATACAAAAAGGTATCGAGTATTTGATATTATCACACGTCCAATACCTACATTTCCATAAGTGCAAGCGGCCTCCCTGTGGGGAAACTTTGGGTCCATTCTGGTCCTACTCCTCTAACAAAGTTAGTTGTTGTCTGTTATCTCCATACACTTAAAGGGTATAATAGTCTTTCCCTTTGTGGTCCGAATTGAGATTATTTTAAATTGCACGAATGGTCCTATGTGATGAATCAATATAAGTACAGACCTACTGTCATTTTCCCCTAAATATAAACACACAAACCCTAACTAAAAAAAACCATAAATTTTTTCTCCAAATGAATTATTTATGTGGAATCCAACAATTATGCGTACCTCATGGACAAATTCAAGCCCTGGACGTCGCTTTCATTGTTGCTCTCAACCGATTTGTCCTACTTTTGTTTGGGTTGATCCACCTATGTGTACTCGTTCGATGTTAATAATCCCTGGTTTCCTAAGATCAAGAAATGTACTTGAAGAATATTTGAATGAAATGGTAGTTGGAAATCGTAGGCTCAAGATTTGGCTTATTTGTAGTTAGGTTTTGTTTTTGTTTTCCTATTTGATGTAATGGCTAGCTTTAGTATTTCAAAACCTGAACTTATAATTGACCAAAAATTATGTAATGGTTAATTACTTTTGTGATATGTAATGAAGTTCTAGTTTTTCTATGAAGATATTTACTTAAGTGTTGTGCCTTATTATCTGTATTGATGTCAAAAGATAGCTAAAACCAATTTACACAACATAAGAAAATGAGATAAGGTAAGTTAATAGTCAAATTGAAGTCTATTAGAAGTAACTGATAAACTAAAGATAGCCAAAACCAATTTACACAACATAAGAAAATAGGAAAAGTTAAGTTAATGGTCAAAAGGAAGTCTATTAAAAGTAACTGATAAATAAAAGTAACTGATAAACATCCATTCACAAAAGATAGGAAAAGACTTCCATAGGGTACCAATACATAATAGTCTTCATTGTCTTAGCAAAATCACACATGCCACTAAACACAATGTAGTCTTAAAACCAGATGACATAAATTAAAGCAAACACATGACAATATTGTTTTAACCAAACACAATCTAGAAATTGGAACTCAAAACATATGAAAAAAGTTTATTTAGTTGCTTTTTTCAGGTGTAAGTCTGCTTGCAGTCATCTTTGTTGCAGACATCTTGTACGCTTGCAATTCTTTTTTGCCACACTTTTTTTGGCACGACTTAATTTACCATTATTTGACTTGCCATAGATGTAGTTGGCCTTGATTAACTTGCCACCACTTGACTAGACACAACCTGACTTAACACAGATGGAAATGACCTTAGTTGAGTTGGCACCAATTGACTAGGCACAATTTGACTAGGCACTGGCTGACTAGGCATTGTCTGACTTGGCATAGGTTGACTTGGCACATGCTGACTTAGCATTCTTTCACTTGGGATAGTATCTCTTTGTGCAGATTCACTTGAATCAGCAAGTTTTGTAGGGAAACCTCTTATATTATGCAATGTACCTTTGAAAAGAGTGCAAGTAACTATTTTACCTTTTTCTAGTCACCTTTAACCATTTCAATTTCACCTTTACTTGTCTTTCTTTTTGTAGGTGGTTTACCAATCTGTAGATGCACTTTTGGTGGAAACAAAGTGCTTGGACATTTAAATTTAGTCCACAAATGTCTGCCATTCACTGATTTACCTTGTAAAAATAAACATTCATCCATGTTTGCAGCTTGTAGGACTCATGAACCCAGTCTTCAGGTGTGCCCACGTCCATATCATTGTCTGCCATAATTGCAAAAATGGAATTCTTACGTGGGATGCATGAAATTTCCCACTTCCTATAGGAACAAAACTTTTGGTTCAAATTAACTACACATTGGTCTTGGTGATGTGTATTTTACAAGCTTTAAATTTATAATACTAGAAATACCAGTTTTAACTAAAAACACAACATTCGGGCAACTATACCCTATCAAGTGTAAAATAGTATTAGGTAAGTCCAGGTCATTTCACAAGATTTGTAGCAATTCACAGAAATTTTATCAAGTAACAAAGCCAATATGATTGTCACATATCAATTAGCCTAAATGTGTGTATTAAGAAAGCAAGAAAAAAGCCATGATCCACATAACATAATACATATAGATAGAGTAAGACTTTATATAAACAAAGCATACAAGTCATATATAACGGGTAATCATAATAACAAGCATATCTACCAATGATAACATAGAATCCTTTCGGCCCATATACTACATCATCACGAGTGCATTGGGAATGGTTTATTTCAAATATGCATACATATGAATATCTCCCAACCCGGTCAGTCAACATAAGGAAGGGTCTTAAACATTATTCTACTTGGGTTGTTTATTAATTTACCACACAATTCTCAAAAGCATAATATTGACACGCCATAATAAATGGTTCAAAATACATCAAGACAATTAACCCTTTCGGTCTATTTCAACTGCAATGATATACCAAAAGATAAACAATGATCCAAACAAAGATAACATCTAATTCATAAACATATATCTTCACAAGTCATAGGAAAACCATCCAAATACCATATTACATATCACATGTCCAACATATGAGAACAAAGTACCAAACCAATAACCAATTGCTCTCACAAACAACCAATATCCAAACCTCCTAAAATAACCCGAGGGGCTGTCACTACCCTCTATACATCAGCAACCAAGTCGCCAAATGGTGTGTTTGGTAACAGGTTTAATATTGTAAAGGAATTAGAGATTTGGTGTGAATCGTCTATCCCTTATTGTATGGTGTATTTTGGTTCAAGAAATATGAGTTTGGGGTCTGGAAATGGTGGTATAACAGTGGTCGTTCACGGCTAAGGATGGTGGTATAGTGGTGGTAGAACGATAGTATAAAGGGGCGTATAGATCCTTGGACCCTAGGGCTCTCACACCTAGTTCCAAGGTCTCCAATGATAATATATGTTTCCCCTAGCAAAAATGGCTTGTATTTATAGTTTTCTAATACTTAGGGACCAAGGCAAAGGCATAGGTACGGTTTTGGAGTTAATGAGGAGCTTAATTAATGAGTTGGGCAGTTACAGACACGAAAACCGCCGTACTTTATTGTTTGTGCGGCGTACTTCGTGACAGAAAAAGGTGTGCCGCACTTATTTGTAAAACCGGTGCACTTAACCCTAATTTAACTCTTGGACCAAAAATCAAAGTTATAGATAATTCTTTCCCGGTCGCGTGGTCGTCTGAATCAACTCTATCTAAGTTCATATGCTCAAGTTATGGCTAAAACAGTGGACAGGTTTCAGGAAGCTAGAGCTTGAGTTTACTTCTTCGTTTAAGCTTCATATCTTCGTATATTATTCCGTTTTCTTCCACGAAACGTCACATGAACCTACAATAGCAAATATAATCTATTAAGTATCGAAAGTTCTTATAATTGACCAATATATATATATATATATATATAAGCACGGATAACGCATATAGAAATATGTATAAAATGCGCGTTATGAAATCCGGCCACAGTTAAACTTTGCTTGCCCTCATGCACATATAAGAAAAGAAATATTAGAAACAAAGTCCTAAATGACAAAATAAGGGAAAATTTAAAATTTTAAAAATTTTGAAAGTATCAAAAATATTGTTGGTTTTTTTATAAATAAGCGCAAAAGACGCAAACACCCCCACACTTAAGGGTTTGTTTGTCCTCAAGCAAAATAAGGAAAAATAAAGATAGAAATAAGCTTTACAAAACACAATAGGATTATGAAAAATATTTTTTCCTTTTTAATATGTGAAAACAGAGATGTTTGACAATACACAATGATTCTCAAGCTCCAATAGCAAGACTACGCACCTCACGAATAAAGAAAAGTATAATTCACTTAAACACTCGTATATGATGTAATAGAGGGTAGAAGAGAAATCACACTTAATTGCTCAGACATTACTCATTTCATACCATAATCTTGTACAAGAAACAAAACAAGTCTGATGGGGACGTAAGCACCAGGTATAATTATCAAAAGAGGACTTTTATTCGGGTTGTATCATTAGACTAAGGGATAATAAGGGTGTGGATAAGGTATGGGAAATATATACTGGAATTGGTTTTATAATTAAAATACATGTCAACAAGTCCAAGAACTCATGTTGCTAGTTACGACATACCACAAACCCG
>BQNB010003023.1:83313-118744 GCA_026074375.1 Tanacetum coccineum
TATATATCTTGTGTTGTTGATCTTGAAGTAACACGCCCCGGATCCCTATTCCGCTGCGACCCATTTTGGGGGTGTTACAACAAGTGCTAATGGGTTAGCATTCTTGGCCATTCTTTCAGCACGGAGTTCATTAACTTCCTTTTGGTATTGTTTCAGAACGTCAAAGAGCTTATGGTATGAAACTTCATCCAACTTGTGTTGTTGCTTCACAATTGTGACAAATCTTGACCATTCTGGTTGAAGTTGTTGAAGAAATTGAACATTGACTTGCATCGTTGCAACTGTCAAATTGTTTCTGATCATTTCATTCATCATCTTGTAGAATCTTGTGTAGTAAGACTCAATTGTTTCTCCATCGTGAGAAGTGAATTGACCAAACTCCCAAAATAAGTTTGTCTTGACATCTTGAATATTGAGTGATTCACCTTGTTGTAACCTCTCGATGGCTTCCCACATCTCTTGAGCTGTCTGACATGCATCAACAGTTGAGTAGATTTCATCTCCAATTCCCGTCAATATCAAATGAATCGCTTCTTTTTCAGATTCATAATGAGCTTTGTTTTCAGGAGTCATATTCAGAACTGTTTCGACTGATGTTTTGGCAGGAATTTCCGGAGAATCCTCTGTTGCCGGAACAGCTGGTGTTGTGACCATTGTTGGAGTATAAGGACCTGTGAGAATGCACTTCCGTAAGGCATCACCATTTGGTCTTGTATCAATGTATCGTAAGAACCGTGATCGCCATTGTGCATATCGTCCTGTTGCAAGCATTGGTGGACGATCCCTTGAACCTGCTGCCATTATGTTGTTGTGCATTTGACTGTCAGTTGTGGAAGTTGCAATTGGAGTCGTCATTGATGAATTATGAAGTGAGAATGATTTGTAGGATCTTAAGCAGGTAAAGTGATTGTTGTTGTGGATTGAGTACAATTAATGTTCACGGGATTTTACAATTCTTGATTTAAACCGAGAGAAGAATCGTATCTTTCACGGGATTTTACAAAATCAAGAAAAAACCGTGAATGATTTGATTTGGAATCAGCGAAAATTCCAAAAAAAACTGAAAAATGTCAATAAATCATGGAAAACGATGTTTTTGGGCTTCGAAAAATCCTTAACCAGCTAAAGGGTGGTTACAGCGTGATCCGTCTCGTTTTTCTCTTCGATTTGAGAGGTCACGGGCCTAAAACGGACTTACGGATCAAAAGTTATGGCTGTTTTACTGAAACCCTTTTCGTCACACAAGTTTTCTAAAAAAAATTTCGTTCGGTTGTTATGTAAAGTACCTAATTCGGTTCATGCTTGTTCGGTTCTTTGGTTCGGTTGTCTAGTTCGGTTTGTGTCGATCGATTATCCTAGTTCGATGGTCCTAGTTCGATGGTCCTAGTTCGATTGGTTATAGCTAGTTCGAATGAGCTTGTTCGATTGTGCTTGTTCGAATGAGCTTGTTCGAACCAAACACACCACTCGTTCGATCGTTGAATGAAATAAGCTCGTTCGGTCCTTGAAGGATTTCACTCGTTCGATCCTTGAAGAAACTGCACTCGTTCGATCCTTGAGTTTGTCACTCGTTCGATCAAACAAAAATGAAACTCGTTCGATCAAACAAAGATGAATCACTCGTTCGATCAAAACAGAAAAACCACTCGTTCGATCCAAAGAGGAAAGTCACTCGTTCGATCCTATGGAGAAGATGCTCGTTCGATCCTTTCCAAAAAGCCCTTGTTCGGTCCTCAAAGAAAATACTAGTTCGATCCAAAAGTGAACAACCCTTGTTCGATCCAAAAGTGAACAACCCTTGTTCGATCCGTGAGATAAGAACTAGTTCGATCTTTGCGTTTGTCTTAGCCACGCACGAAGTAACCACGATTACAATACAATTACAAACACTAAATCGAACCAAATTGAGGTAACCAAGTCGAACCACTTTGCTAAAAAAACTAAACCACGAAACGAACAAAAACAACAACAAAAAATACAAACACGAAACAACCACTAGAACTAAACAAAAACTAAACCCACCCGTGGCAAATGATACCAATTGTCGGATACCCTTTAATACTTTCACTTCATTATTAAAAACAAGAAATTAAGATGAGAAGATATGAAGAATTGTAGAGAGAAGTTAGAGAGAGAAAGTAGAGAGAAGAATGAGAGTTGGATGAATACTTGCAAAATTACAATATGAGAATTAACAATAATCAACAAGCATCAACACCCTCTCCATACTTGGAGAGGGGTATTTATACTAAATACCAAGAGGCTTTCATGCCTTGGTATTTCTACGGGCCGGGCTCGGGATTACTTGGGCTTTCGCCCGATACACGTGACCGGTTAGATTACATTTAAGAGCCCGTTTACCCGTGTAGCCTATTACAACGTATAATTAATTAAGTGACCGAGACCTAATATAATGAACGAACTTCCATTGTTCGACTCAATATATTTTGAGGCTAACAGATACTCACCCTACAACAATACCATCAACTCCAACACATGTCAATGCTGAAGAAAACAACAATGATCAAGCAGAATTTACCAATCCTTTCTGTACACCAGTACAAGAAATTACTGAGTCCTCCTCACGCAATATTGTTAATTCAAATATGCATACCTTCAATCAACCTCAAAATTCCGAATACCGATGGACAAAAGATCACTCGTTAACTCAAGTTCCTGGAAATCCATCCAAGCCAGTGCAAACAAGACGACAACTTGCAACAGATCCTGAAATGTGTATGTTCGCACTCATCGTGAGTATTGTTGAACCAAAAAACATTAAGGAGGCAATGGCTAATTCTGCATGGATAGAAGCAATGCAGGAAGAACTTCATCAATTTGACAGACTACAAGTCTGGGAACTCGTTGACAAACCTTTTGGATTTCCTTTGACTCTTGCAATTTTTGTCATCTTTATATCTTTGGGATGACTTTCTTTCATCATGTGGTTGTCTTACGAATCTTCCTCGTCTTTTGAAAAATTTCTTGAAGTCTCTCACGGCCATGGCATATTCTTCGTCTTTACTATCGGAGGTCGAACTATCTTCATCACTAGATTCCTTTTTGGCCTTTAAGGCAAGAGATCTATTTTTTTCTCTTTTGCCTTTGACCATTTTGGAATCTTTCTTTATTATCACTTCATAAACTTTCAAGTTTCCAATAAGTTCATCAAGTGATAGAGATGTTAAATTCTTTGATTCTTTAATAGTCGTAACATTTGCACGCCATTTAGGGATGAAGTGCCTAAGAAAATTTCATAACATAATTTCTTGCTTGAAAACTTTAACAAGTTGCTTTTAGACTAGTATTAATAATGTTAAATTAGCAAAAAGCATTATTATCTATCGATTCCCTCTTCTGGAATCGTTAAACTATTTCATATTGTTGATACAAGAAATATCTATTTTGTTATCTTTGGACTTGAATATTACCTTGGTGAGTGATTAATAAAGTATCAAATTTCTTTTGCAGGTTTTTATACATAAAAATTCTTTCATTTTCTTTACGTGGTAAAACATATAAATTACCATTTTTAGCTTCCTTATTTTTATCAATTTTCTTTTAAGATCATCGTTTTGTTTTTCAAATGGTACAATTTTATCGTTTTTAGTTTGGGGATTATTTTGAATAGGAGGAAAATCACCATAGGTAATAACATGCCAAAGATCTAGATCTTTTGATTTCACATCATAGTTTCTGAATCTATTTTTCAACTAAATTAAATCCTTCACTTTCAAATATTGGTGGTTCTTTGCATAGATTGTCTTTCTAAATAATTTTTCTGCATTTCCATAGGATCGATTCAGTTTTTTAAAATACAATTTATTTTAAAAATCTTGTTTGGCGTGGCTTCTGATACCAATTGTGAAAAACTAGAAGGGGGATTGAATAGTTTACCGCCTTTTAAATTAATGTATAGTTTGTTTATAAAAACTTATATTCGACTTAATGTGATCTCAATATGTGGCAAAATAGAACAATTACAATATGTAAAATAAATATTATGAAAAACACGAGATGAGAGTAGAAAAGATTCAATCACAACATATGGATCTTATAGTGTGTTCATGGTAACGAAACACCTCTTCGCCCTACTCTACTCCCCGAGCACCAAACTCGAGAGTTCTCTTCACTATGTCAACAAACTCCCTTTAGGCGAAGAAAACCGTACACAACTGGTATGTGCTTATTTACACATACCTTTTACCTAATTAATCAAGCTAAAAAGACCAAAAATGACCAAAAACATGATAAAAATGCATTGTATACGTTTGTTTTGTGATTTGTGTCTTGCAGGTATCGGATATTGTACAAAAGGACAAAAACAAAGCAAAACGGACAAAATCGAGCACGGGATTGGATTTAGCGCGAAATACCCGAAGCCGAAGGCACATACATCCTTAATGGGCCAACCCGTACCCATTTTATTGGGCCAGGTCAGCCCATTAAGCTTTGTACCTTATAACATAAGCCCTAGTCCATTTTCTAAATTTTAAAGTCCAATCCATTAAAGCTTAAAACCCTTTTATCAATATCCTGGCCCAAGTACCAAATCTGGCCCAACTCAAAACCATAAGCCAAGTCAACCCCCCATCCCTGGTCAAGTCATGATACAATTAAACACGAGTCAAATACCCGGTCAAAATCACTGTATATCCCTTCCATTTTTCCCTCCCAATCTCACTGTAAAATTATGTACGGGTAAACCTTATTCACCCACACATACGCTCCTAAATCCTTCTAGAAGCACACGCACAAAGCATGACCTTGCCATGTCAGAGCCAGGATGGCAATCCCGAGGCCAATCATTGGCTATGGAGACGTCACATCAAATGGAGGGCTAAGATTGATAGATTGAAGCGGTTTAGAAGATTGAAGGGCCAAGATTAAGAGATGAGAGCACACTCATTTTCTCCTCACACAACAAACACACCCAAGCCCCATGGCTTCTCTATAAATAGGCTAGAATTCTTCATTTGTAATCATCTAGAGTAGGAGTAGGAGTAGCTTAATTTAGTAGCTTATTTTAGTGCTTATTTGTAATCTTTCTTTTTCACAGTATTGTAATGATTTTATGATTATCAATAAAAGTTTTCTTTGGATTAAATCTGTTTTGAATTAATCTTTTCATTTATGCAAAATTTTGAATTATGGTTAAATAAGCTCAATAAGCTCTCTAATAAGCTGCATTGTTCCTATTTAAGCTCTTTAGCTCAAATAAGCTTACCTGAGCTTATTTGAATTTGGTTATTCAGTTACTAAAAGAAATTGGTGAAGGTGTTTGTTTTTGAGCTAATATGGATGATAAGCCAATCCGGAAAGGGCTTATGGGTTGTGTTCAGTTTATTTATAAGCTGAGCTTGTAGATTAAGCTCATTTAAGCACCTTTAATCCCTGTTTAGAGCAAGGGATCAAGTAAGTTCCATTTTGTCCGTTATAGCTTAATTTTTGTCAATTTAGCTTGTTATTGCTTATTATTCTGCTTAATTGCTTTTTACTGCTTATTTTAGCTTATAACTGTTTATCTATGCTTATTATGTCATTTATGTGCTTAATTGTCTTAGATATAGCTTAGTTTAGTTTTTCAATTCATAGCATACAAATCTTTCTTTGTTTGGTTAAAATAACTTATTAGGTTCAGCTTATTACTATGCTTAATTGTGCTTAATTTCTATTGGAATGTGCTTAAATGATCTTTATTTGCCTAATGCTACATTTGTTTGAGCTTATTTCACCTTTTCATAGTGTAAAAAATGCATTTTGAGATTTTAAAGGAGTATTTGGCATAAAGGTCAAAATGGGTCAAAATAGGATAAAAATTGCTTTTGGGTCCTAAGTCAGTTCCAACTAGCTTTTAATAAGTCTAATATTAAGTTATTTTAAGTTTTTAAAAGCTAAAAGTCAAATTTAAGGTTTAAGAAATTTAAGGTTTGAATCTGTGGTAATTTCAATTGAAATTAAGTTTGTTTAAGCTAGATTTTGATAAAGTGCTCTTAGGTGTTGTTTTGTTGCTTGTACTTGATCTTAAATGAAGTAGAACTTAGCCAATTTAAGAGCGCAATTGTTTTAGAGATTTTGAGTTAAAACTGTCTTAACTTCAAGTCTCTTTTCAAAGCTTTAAAAGCCCTTTTTCAATAGCTAATTTAGATAAGCTTAAGCCTGATTTAAGATTTAATATTAATAAAATAAGCTCTTTGTGCTTCAAACTTGATTTGTTTCAGCTTATTTTCACATTTAGTCATATCTAGCTAGCTTAAATCCTGATCTGAATTTGCTTACTTTTTCTTCAAAAACCAAAAAGCCAATAGTAGTTAGTAGTATCTGACTCTTTAATCTTTCTTTCTTAGCTTATTTCTTAAATACTTTTTGTGTAATTTTAGTTTTTTAAATGTTCTTAGGGTTCAGGTCTTTAGTTTTTTTTAAGTTTTAGCTTTTCATTATAGCTTATTAAGTCCTAGGATTACGCTTATAAATCTGTTATTTAACTCAAAAAGTCCAATAGTTGAGCAAACTATTGGATGTGAAAATGAGCTTATTAGCTCAGTCTTTGAGCTTATTTTAGGGCCTTGTGCTTAATTCTGGTCCTAGATTAGTTAAGCTAAGCTTTTGGTTCAGTCTTTAAGCTTATTCAAGCTTAAAGAGTCCTAGCAGTTTTAGCTTTTCTTCTCAAAGCCTTTAAGTTAATCTGCCATTTTCATTCACTTGTTCTAGCTTATTCTTTTAGCCATTTTTCTTAATTTCTTATTATTTAAGTCCTCTTAGTATTAGTCTTAATATGTTTGAAGCTTTTAGCTTCTTAAGTAATGCTTATTTGTCTTTTTAGTTAGCTTAAATTATGTCATAAGTCATTTTATAGCCTTTGTTTTCTCTTTCTTTGAAATCTGTTAAGTTGTTTTAGCTTATTCCTCGCTTATTTTTTAGTTTTAATAAAAGTTGTTTTGTTAAAGTTGTTTGATGTTGCTTATTTTAGCTTTTTGCAAAAAGAAAATAAAAAAAATAAAAATAAAAAATGTTTTTCCAAAAAGAGATGGCCACAGGTTTTGAACCTGTGACCTCTCTCTTCATACACCAATGCCTCGCAACACACACACTAAACCAACTCGCCCTTGGGTCTTTTTTAATTTTTACCTGCAACATTTATTATTTAAGAGTGATTTGCTAATTTTGCTTTTCAGCTTTATATAGCTTATTTCCTGCTTATCCTTTAAAAACTGTCATTTTAAATCTTAATAAGTTTTTAGCTTCTTACAGCTTTTAAGCTCATTTTGTAAAGTAATTCCTTTTCTCATTTGCTTATTAGAGCTTGGTAGATAATAATTTTTAGCTTATTTGTGTTTCATTTGCTTTTAGAGTCTTAAAAATCCAAAACAGATTTGCTTGTTATTATATAGTTTAGTTTTTGTCAATCTAAAGATAGCTCAATCTAGCTTATTTGGAAGTTTTAGAAAAAGTGTTTTCACAAAAGTTGTTTAATTTCAGCTAGTCTTTTAGAGTTTTAAAAAAGAAAAAATGAAAAAAAATGTTTATTTAAAAAGAAAGGTCACATGTTCCAAACCTGTGACCTCTCCCTTTGCACACACACACCTCAACTCAACACACACTAACCATCTGCCCTGGGGTCTTTTTTCAATCTAGTGTTGCATCATTTAATTGATATAGGTTTTTAGGATAAAAGCTTTTCGTGCTTATTTTCTTATTTACTGCTTATTCATTAAGCAAAATTTTTTTCGAAAAACAACATTTAATGAGTTTGGATACATCATCTCACGACCATTCTTATGTATTCAAACCATTCCCAAAAGTCTATTTAATAACATTAAGATATAATTAACAATTCAATAGAATGATAGTTATAAGATGACTAAGTGTTCAACCTCAATTTTATATCGATTTTACAACTTGGTATCAGTTTTTGGTGTCAAACATATGTAAAATTGAGGGGGAGCAAGATAATGTTCCATATAATTCATGCTAAGTAAACATTTGATACCTTAAGGGAACCATCAACATGGGTCTTTGGTACTCGAAGGATACCGATATGTCATTCACAACATATGCAGATGTCGACCACGTAGGGTGTCAAGACTCTAGACGTAGTACATCAGGAAGCGCTCAGTTCTTAGGTGACAAACTTGTTAGCTAGTTGTCCAAGAAGTAAAAGAGCACAGCCATCTCAATTACAGAGGCTGAATATATTGCCTTATATGGGTGTTGTGCTCAAATCCTATGGTTGCGTTCAAAGCTAACAGATTATGGCTTTCAATTCAATAAGATTCCTCTATACTGCGACAACAAGAGTGCGATTGCTTTATGCTGCAACAATGTTCAACACTCAAGAGCCAAGCACATCGATGTTCGCTACCATTTTATAAAGGAGCAAGTGGAGAATGGAATCGTGGAACTATACTTTGTCCGGACTGAATACCAACTGGCTGACATCTTCACAAAACCTTTGCCACAAGATAGATTTAACTTCTTGATCGAAAAGCTAGGTATGAGAAGCATGTTTCCAGAAACGTTAAAAAGTCTGGCAGAGGAAACAGATGAGTAATGGTGGTAACTCATATCCTGTATATTATATGCATATATGAAAACACAAAAAATCCAAAAAGATTTTACTCTTTATAAATTTTTTATAAAAACAAAAAAATTAAAAAATTATTTAAAAAAATCCAAAAATATATTTCATGACATGTTTTCTAGACTTGATAATATTTACGGCTTCAGAAATGTCATTCAAAAATGGCACAAAGCTATAAATAAAGTTCGAATAGAAAACATGTCATATGGCTTGCTATTATTTCTGATATCAACCCGATCATCATATTAAAGGCAAGTATTTCAAAAAGAAAACTTGACCTCTTAATGGAAATTATTCTCGGGCATGATATACTTTATGACCATGCAAAGGCTTGTGATTATTTTGCATCACAACCCGTGCTTCAAATATTCCATAAGTGTACGTGTCAGTGCACTTATGTGTTAAAATAAGAGAAATCTTATTTGTTTATGGTGTTGTTTTCAAAATTAAAACATTAATATCAAAAAAGTTATCTGAAAATCATTTTCAAAGACATTTGACCACTCAAACAACGACTACAGATCTTTCAATAGAAAACGGGTCATTGTTTGAAGGGGAGAAAATATCAAATATCTTCTTCATAAAATCAATTTGTGATAAAGGAAAAAGGCTTTAAACAATAACGGGTTAACAATTAAAGGGGAATTAATTAAGTTTAACTTATATGAGCCTTAACTGTTATTTGTTTCATCCAAGGGTGTAATACACTCGTCTAAAGCAATTTTTAATTTGATTATCATTTGCTTGGGTTTTGACTTGATATTGTATGCATAACTAAGGAAAATAGGTAGAACAAGTAAAATGTTGCTGGGTTTGTGTTTCGTATGTGTTTGAACTCTTTCTTGTATACGTTAGAACCTATATATCCTTTTTTAATCATAAATGAAACACATGAATGAGATTTATATGATTTCTAGTTCATTTTGAGCATTATGGCAATTTTTGTGGTGTATCCATGTTAAAACTGATTCATTTGTTGTTATGTGATGTTAATATGCATGTTTAAATGTCTTATGATGCTAAAATTGTGTTAAATTTACAAATTGTAAATCAGAGGCTAATTAATGAATACCTTTGGGAGGCGAATTAATTCTCTCCTTCAGGAGGCAAATTAATTCTCTCCTTCAGTAGGCGAATTTATTTTGCTTTTAGAAGGCGAATTAGTTGCTTCTCATAAGGAGACGAATTAGTGGTTTTCCTTAAGGAGGTGAATTAGTGAATTTTCTTGAGGAGGCGAATTAGTGAATTTTCTTAAGGAGGCGAATTAGTGATCTTTCTTATGGAGGCGAATTAGTGAACACTCTTAAGAAGGCGAATTAGTTGTTCTGCTTAAGGAGGAGAATTAAAACATAGTTTAGGTAGCAAATTAAAATTGGTTAATTATGCAATCTAGACAACGTTTGATACTTGCCTACCTGTCATTTAAACTGAATGCCATATAGTGTCATGTATAAACTTGGTTATATATAAACTGTATTTGCAAACTCTTAGCGGAATCATGACTTCAGAAGCTCAACAAATTGCTCTAGATAATGAACTTGTTGCTCCTGAGAACAGTCATGTCATTGGCAAATGCAACATGAGGATCAATCCAGGAATGAAGCCAAAGGATCCTACTTATCAAGTAGTGTTGGATGCCCTTGCTCTTACAACATGATACCTCGCATTCCTTATCATAGCTGAAGTCCCTATCATATACATGCATAAGTTCTGGGCTACCGTCACCAAACACAAAGCATCATATCGATTCAAGATCGATAACAAAAGGTTTTCTGTGAATGTTAAAGTCTTCAGAGAAATTCTTAACATCTGTCTTAAGGTTCTGAGTAAAGAGTTTGATGAACCACCTAGTGAAGAGGAAGCTTTATCTTTCATCTGTGAACTTGGTCACTCTGGGGAGATAAGATATATCCACTAAGATGTAGCTTTACATCACACAACCATGGATCACTTGCACAATCATCACAAGTTCTCTAATGGAAAGGTATCTGGTCTTGATAAGATTCGACTTTCAAGAGTTCAAATCTTATGGGGAATGTACTACAAGAAGAATCTGGACTTTGTTGCTTTAATCTGGGAGGACTTGGCTTACCAGATTGATAATATAGATTCTAAGAAGCAAGACAAGATGTTTTATCCCCTATTCACGAAGATCATCATTCATCACTTTCTAACTAAAGATAAGTCAATCTCAATGAGGAATAGGATGTTCATGCACACTCCAGGATGACAGCTTGCTGGGTACTATAAGATTCGTCTCCAGACATGCAGACTCTCAAGTATATGGTGCTATCCTTCTAGAAACAATGACAAATCAAGCCCGGCGAGACTCTGTTGCTTATAAGACTTACTATGCAATTGCTTCAGGATTTGAACCTCTACAGATAAAGAAACAAAAGAAGTCTGAATCAACCATCTCATCTGTAGAATCTCCTTCTAAGAAGAAGCCTGCTAAAGCTAAGAAGGATGCAGCTACCAAACTTAAACCATCTAAGAAGTAGCTCTTTCTGAAGCTGTTCAAGTCAAGGAGGTCACCAGACGAAGCAGGAACGAGTTTCATGCCTCACATGCAAGTGGCTCAGGTGATAGAACTAGTCTAGGATCAAGGGTTCTTGATGAGCAACAACGCAAGATCACCGATACACATAAAGGAATTGGTATTAAACCAGGGGTTCCCGATATAAGACCCCATGTTTTCAGGTCATATTACGATCCTAATTATTTCATTTTACCTTTTATTTATTGGCTTTTGCGTGTTTACTTCTATTTAAACCGCACTAGTTAAATTGCGTAGGCACAAAAATTCAACGTTTAGCTAGAAACGTCAACTACACTCATTAAGACTTTACACGATTCTTTCATAATCATTATTTAATTGATTTTCGCTACAAGAAAAGTTTCATGATCGCGTCCATTTAATTTTGTCAAGGTAAGCCCATGCAAAACTCTTTCAAACCAAATAAACCCAACCCACGATTTCTCTTAACCCAAATTTGACCTATATGTTGGTAAATAAGTAAAACCCTTATCTAAAAATACTAAGAATCAATTTAGAAAAAAAATCTAAATTAAGAATCCCAAATCTTCTCCCTAAAGATATTATATCCCTAAATACTAGTAGCAATAAATGTTGCAACTTTATCTCTCACTCCCTTGCAACCGTGACTTCTAAACCTTAGCAAAAGAAAGAGATAACAACCCTTTTACCTAATGTATAAAAGCCCATAATCTCTTTTTACAAATCCCACACAAACTCGTGATACCTTGACTGTCATCCCTCTCTTTTTACTTCCTACGAAATCAACAGTAAACACCTTTACATTCCTGTACCTTGACCATTTGCATGTCCCAAATATCCCTTACCATATAAGTGATTACACAAGAATGTGACTCAAGAAGGAGGTACTATACATACCAATGTATGCGTATATATGAAGGCATGCATACTCGTTGAAACCACAGAAACAACACAACTCATTTACCATTATACTTCATTATCTCACTTTGATTTCTTAACCTCCTGGTTTTGACCCATACACGACACACAAGCAAACCCACGCCATTTGTACCTTCATCATATACAAAAACCCTAACCCAAAATCCATCTTTTGGCTTCTCTTTGTTCGACTAAGGCATCCAAGCAAACAAACAAAGGAGTTCGTGATCATAGGAGTGCAAACGGTGGTGGAAAAATCATTGGTTTGGGTCACGTAGGGATTGCAAGCGATTTAGGGTTTTTCGTTGAGTCAAGTTCTTCACTCAATCATCCTTACCATTTGCTGTGAGTAATCACTTTTATTTTACTCCTCTATGATATGCTATTCTTGTTTCCATAGTGTGTGCTTAAAACCTATTAAGAAGGAAAAACATTTTTTTTGTTTTTTTGTATACTTCCTGATGTTCGTCAATTAAACCAGTAGCATGCTGTGTAAATTATTAAGGGCCTAATAGCTTAGGCCATGTCTATGCGAATGCAATAGGCTTAGGAAAACTGCCATTCAAAAACTTAGGCCCATTAGTTAGTAAGAAAGAAAAACGTATATGTCATGAGCCTATAATAAAACACAGCCCACACCTGTGAGTTTGGGAACATCATTTGACCACTAGGAAAGGGCATAAAATCGAACCTAAACTAGTACTTATAAAAGACATGTAAGGGTTTGTTTTTCCCCTGGAACCGCTAGTTTTCGTCAAGTAGCGACAGAATTAGAAGGCCTCAAAGATGGACAAAAATCTGTCGTTTTTACACTATTTTTAAACCGCCCTGGTAGGTTAACTTTAGGCTTTGATTCGTCTCAATTAAGCTGAGAGATAAGGTCAGTACATAGGGGCTTTTTGTAGTTGACATGGTAAGCTTTATCTAGAAATTCAAATCATCAAAAATGGTTGGGTAATGAGTTCGTAAATTGACCATAAAGTTAGTACTGCTGTCGTGTTTTTCAATAAATTAAAGCTGTTAACATATAGGGTCTCGACACCCCTTACTTTTTCCTCGCCTTTGACCTTGATAATGACCCCTAACCATGAAACTTATAAAAGATAAATTATTGTCCTCATGGCCTAGTTTTCAAAGGTATTCTTGGTTTGTCATGGTACTGAGTAACGAGTTTGAAACCCGCGAGCAAAGTCAGCCAGAAGTCACTTGCAAAACACTTAGCCAAAATTTCCACTTTCTGTTTTGAAACCCAGTCGCGACACACACCTCTTTAACCACGTTTTAACCAACTAAACGACCTTTTTGGACAAGACTTACTTAACGAAACTTGTAGACGACCTGTCCGAGATGTCAAATGTGTATTTAGTTTTCATTATCGTTAAATAATGAATCCATAAATTCATTGTAAAACTCCAAGTCGTCCAATATTAAAACTTAGTAAAATTCCATTTATTTGATTTAGTTAAACGTCAACATTTCGTCTAATTAATTGACGCACTTAGAGACCAAACCAAGGGCCGGACCAAACTAATATTTTAGAGTATATGTGACCTAGTTTCCTAAAAGTCCGAAGTCGTAAATTTCATACTTATATTTTGAACGCATTGACTCAATAAAATTGACCACTTTAACATGAGGAATTATTTTCAAACGTCATTATTTTAAATGGAGCTCAAGCACACACTAGGGTCGAGATTGCAAGTATTTAGCTTATTATTTTTCTGTTTAGTAAATATGTATTATGTTTTCATAGGTTGCGGATAAAGTCTTTTGCATCGTTTTTCATGCCACTACCTTGCTATTCTGTTATCATTACTTGATCTGAGTTTATAGTCCCCACTTTTATACTTTTTCAATCATTTATCAAATCTCGGGGATGAGATCATGTTTGTTTTACAAAATGGATGCAAGTACATTTTAAATTCAAATATTACAAGTTTGCCTAAGTAGCTATAACCCACTATGCCCTTCATCATGAACTGTCAATTGCATAGATGTAATTATTAATTGCATTATGTAAGCGCGAATGTAATGAATAGATCTATTTGGGATTAACATCCCTGTTCGGGCAAGTAGTACTTGCTAGTTTACCGGTTGGCCGGAAACGACGAATGCATACCATTTGGAATCATAGATGTTACGGGTTGAACATCTACATTGGGCACCATCATTCATATGTATTTGATATACATACATTATTTAGCTTCAGTGTCATGAGCTTAGTGCATTTCGTAATACATTTTTGTGATATTGTATTCGTTACTTTATTACAGGGAAATCTTGCCATCCGCTTCATTCAATTTATAAACCTATAAATTCACCAACATTATTGTTGATAGTTTAAACATGTTTTCTCAGGTCAATAAGGTGCAAGTCAAGGATACATTGGGTGGTCGTCTTTTGAAGTCATATTATTATAAAGATTTACGTGCATTACAATTTAGGATATTGTTATGTTGTGAAATCTTTACATTATCAAGTTAAACAAGTTAAGCCTATGAGCTTTGTAATGAACCATTTATGAAATCCAATGTATCAGTTGTTAAACGACTCTTTTAGAGGTCGTTCTCATAACTTGTGTTATTGATCTATGAAGTAATACCCCCGAAACATCATATTCTGCTGTGGCCCATTTTGGGGGTGTTACACCCGATGTACCTATATATGATTCTGAAAGTGACAAAGAGTCGTAGGGTGATAGTGATGAAGAAGATGATGATGATGATGAGCACGTTTCTGAAGATGAGAGTGATGATGAAGGTGATGATAATGACGGTGATGATGAAAATGATGGTGATGATGATAATGATGGTCATGATGATAATGATGATGGTGATGATGATAACAAGAATGATGATGATGATGAGACTGACAGTGATAGAAGTGAGTCGGACAGGGATGAGAATCCTGAAATCACTCAGTCCCATGCTGAACAACAAGAAGAAGAAGATGACGATTCTGAAAGAGTACACACTCCACCTGAGTTTGTACCTTCATATGATGAAGAAAAGATTGATAAAGATGAAGATGAATATGATGAGGTCACCAAAGAATTGTATAGAGACGTAAACATAAACTTGGGAAATGAAGATGCTGAAATGACAAATGCTGATCAGGGTGGAGAAGAACCACATAATGTTTCTCAAGACTCGGGGTTTCAACAAGAAGAGGAAGATGCTTATGTGACACTTACAACAGTCCATGACACATAGAAGACTGCAGGTCTTGAGCAAAGCTCTTCTGTCTCATCTGATTTTACAAGCAAGATCCTGAACTTGGACAACACTCCACCTTGCCTTGATGAAACAAGCAGCCAGACATCCTCTTTGTTCAATGTACTAGTAACAGCTATTCTTGAAATCACGTCTGTTATAACCGTTCCTCCACCACCTTCTTCCTTCAATCCTCTTCTTCAGCAAACAACACCAACTCCAACACCAACAACGTCTGAAGCAACAACCTCTTTCCTTGCTCTTCCTGACTTCTCCTTAGTGTTTAAATTCAACGATCGTGTCACCAACTTGGAAAAGACTTTGTCAGAAATGAAACAAGTGACCAATATGCTTAAGCCCTTTCCTTTATTCCTGCTATTTTCGATGGCTATATCAGCAATCAACTACAGCAAGCCATATAGAAAGCCATTCACTCCCATAATGCAGAATGCAGAGAAGAAGCTCTTGCTGACAAAAAGGAGTATATAGATCTCGTTTACACGTTAGTGAGAACTATCATCAGTAAGGAGGTCAAAACTCAACTTCCTCAGACTCTCCTACAAGTAGTCTAAGAATTTGCAGCACATGTGATTGAGAAAACTATCACAAAGTCACTTGAAGCTGCTGTCTTAGCAAAGTCTTCCTCTCAACCTAAGTCTACATATGAGGCGGCTGCATCTCTCTCAGAATTTGAACTAATGAAGATTCTAATGGATAAGATGGAGGAAACCAAATCTTATCAAGTAGCTGATTACAAGAAGGAGCTTTATGAAGCATTGGTTAAGTCTTACAACACTGACAAAGATCTATTTAATTCCTATGGTGAAGTATTTTCATTGAAAAGAGGTCGAGACGAGAAGGATAAAGATCAAGACCCCTTCGCTGGATCAGACCGAGGGACGAAAAGAAGGAAGACAAGCAAGGAAGGAGAGTCATATAAAGACTCTAGGTCAAAGGAAAAGCAGTCATCAAGCACCTCCAAAGGCACCTCCCACTCTCAACATAAGTCTTTTGAAAAGTCTACCCATGTAGAGGAGACAATTTATAATGTTGATGACTCGGGAGTACAAAATGATCAAGAGTTTGTCACGGAAAACACTGATAAACAACCCGATGACGAGGCTGCTCCCAAGTTTGATTGGTTTAAGAAACCCGACCGTCCTCCTACTCCTGATCATGATTGGACTAAAAGGCAACAAATTAACTTCAAACCTCCTCAAACTTGGATTAGTAAAGTTGCTCATGCTCAAGAACCTCCTACTTCCTTTGATAAGCTCACGGATACACCATTCGACTTCCCTGCATTTGTTCTGAACCGGCTTAACATCAACAATCTGACTCAAGAAATTTTGGTTGGACCAGCTTTCAACCTACTCTAAGGAACTTGCAAGCATCGTACGAAGTTAGAGTATCATTTTGAAGAATGTTTCAAAGCCACAAATGAGAGATTAGACTGGCATAACCCTGAAGGCCAGCAACACCCCTTTGACCTCCGTAAGCCTCTCTCGATGATTTAAGATTCTCGAGATCGTCAAGTTATTCCTAAGGATTACTTCATTAACAACGACCTGGAATATCTAAAAGGAGGAAGCTTAAGTAGAGAGTACTCAACTTCCGTTACAAAGTCAAAAGCTGCTACATATGAGGTCAAATGGATTGAAGACTTGGCATCTGAACTATGGAGTCCCGAAAAGGTAACATATGATAAATACGCCTACTGGGGTATTCCACACTGGGGATCAAAACGTCAACGATTCTATGGTTATGCTACCAACAGGACTTCGTCAAAAAATGTCTACTCCAGAAGATGAATCATCGCGGTAAGCAGACTGAAGATTATGAAGTGGTATGATTACAGTCACTAGATGAGATTGAAGTTCGTCGAGATGATCAGAAGCTGTACACATTTAAAGAAGGTGATTTCTTAAGACTTCGCCTACAAGATATTGAGGACATGTTGCTTCTACTTGTCCAACAGAAACTGACCAATCTCACAATTGATGAATGGTATGACTTGAATGTGGCATTACGTATGTACACCATACGTATTGTCATTTCAACGGCGAGTGGAAGATCTTTAATTAGGTGTCAAAGTAACCAAAAGAAGCTCAACCTCACCAGACAAGACACATTCAGGTCAGGACTAAGGAGAAGGAACGCATACACTGCATACTCAGACCCTCATGGAGTGATATACATGGACCAAAACAGCAGGAACAGATTGATGCGCACTGACGAACTCTACAAGTTCAGTGATGGCACGCTCAATGATGTTCAGACTTTTCTTCAAGACATCACTTCGGATTTAAGGATGGATTACCTACCGAAGAAGAACTCGAGTAACCTCAAAAATAGAAGGGCCTAGGTTATGATTCAAGATATTGATAGGCAGCTCTTTCAAAGAATGCTTATGAGGAATCTAGAAAAGTTTGTTGGTGGAAGAGAGTACGAAGAAGACCTCGGGCTGCTGGAACGGACAGTATGACTTTGTCATAGGTTGTCCTATCTCATTTCAGGTCTATCTCTCGTATATAATAAAACTTGTGAATATGTATATAAATAGTGTAGACTAATATTAGGCTAATATTGTGTATGAGTATGAATTTTTAAGAATTTTTTAGTAAATTCAAAAAATTTCAAATTTACGTACTCATACACCATATTACACCCTCATAATTTGAGGGGGAGCATTTGAATGTTCCTAATATGGCTTGTTAAATAATCGAAACATCTTTCTCCCCGAATACATATATTTTACATCAATTAATATCCAAAATATTAAAAGATTTAACATTTTTTATAAGGGGAAAAAATGTGTCTAAAATATATGACTAAGGATGTGATTTTATGGTCTCAAGTGCGAGCTTCAACCTTCATGTGCTAAAACATTTTCGAATATCGATGCACATGTTGAGGGGGAGCAGTTTATGAAAAGTAAAACCATTGAGGTACTAAATGTTTTGATTTATATCACAATGTACCTCGATAGATGTTTTCAAATGATTTTAAGGATGTGGACAATACCAATAGACCAACCATGTATTTAATTACTTGGAGTTAAAAGGTGGTTAGGTATAGGTAATCGTTCCTACAATCCAGCCAGAACCGAAGGGATCTACCCAAGGACATTCCATTAGTTAGAATAAAAGTTCTTAGGTATGACTAAAAGGAGTTAAAGTGAGAATACGGGAATAGTGCCGACTGAGATGGAGCTAGTACTGGAACAAACCAATAAAGTTACTATGTTTGAAGTCTCGAGTATCGCATTGAAGGGTGTTTAAAGATATGAAAAGATTGTACGGTAAAGGGTGAAAAGAAGAAAGCCCTCCATACACTTAGGCAGATACGGGTCAATAACATATGTTTTAGGAAACACTAAGTTGTTGTCTGGTATTGAAGATAGTCATGGACCCAGTGACGCTATGCACAACCCTCCCTAGCCACTCAAAGTCAGAAAGACTTTGTTTCAAAACTCACGGAGATTCACACATTTCTATCGACTTTCTCACTCTGAGTTAGTTGATATTGAAAAGGTGGCACTCAGCTTCAGCCTTCGATTACTAAAATCAAATGTGCACTATCGAGTCTAGAGCCAAAAGAGATCATCCATAAATCTCATTAGGACACTAATACATAATATTTGTTAAATCATACACTGTGATAACAAGTAAAATCTTAAGAGTCCTACGCATAATCCTTGTGATTTTAACAGAACATCAGAGTGATACTTATGTATTCACAGTGAAGATGGAAATCCTTCCAGTGTCAACATCAAATAGCACTGCGGTAGGTGACTTATGAGATTCTATGAGAATCAAACTTATGACAACTGGAAAGAAACGATGGTGTGATTCTATAAGAATCAAACTTGTTCCAGGTTATGAATTGACAATTGATGAATTTTGAAATGCTAAAACTCTTGATGTGTCACAAAACTACTTTAGCAAGTGACACATCAATTGATTTTCAAATCAATTTTTATTTAATCGGTAGGACAGTAACTCACTGGTTCACTCTTATCATGTTGTCTGCTTTGAGACGCTTCGGTAATGAGAACAAGCTGAGTATGATGAATATAATACTTATGTGTTAGAAAGATTCAATACTACAAGCTGGAAATCCTGTCAAGGAGATTCTTCTTAAATTAAATCTACCTGATCACAGGTCAATCCTTATGGATTCGAAGGTTAATCCAACCACTCTGGTGAATGACAAAGCCATATTCGTCCCCAAATTTATTGCTAACTGTTTTATTTTAGGGATATATAAAGATGGACGTAGAGGTACCTGATTCCAGCAGTCTCACATGTTTATAGCCACACGCTCATACTTGATCGACAAATGTAAAAACATCATGAAAGCTCAAGTACATGTTTCAAGACTTCCGCTACTATGATACCATACATCTTTCTTGAAGTGACAAAGTATTAAAGTATAAGAATCTCAAAGAAGTTTTCGTCACTCTGATACCGAACGTCTTTCTCGAAGTGACAAAGTTTTATAATTAAAGATCTTCAAGAAAGATGTCTTGTTAAAGCTTTCAACAAAAGTATGAGCATGTCACTCCAAAGTCACAAGATCATAAGACGGCAAGATTACAAGACGGCGTTAAGAGATTTTGCTTGGTTGATGATCTAACGAAGCTCAAGATCACACTCATGTCAAAGATACAAGTCAAAGCCTAAAGTCAAAGATCACTATATCATATTCACAAGATGAAGTAATGAAAACAAGTCTGCGAGCACAAGACTGAAGACAAAGCATAGTATGCTAGGTTTAAGTTTTTGTAAAATGGAGTGACCTCCCTTAGGAGGAGATTGTTAGGATTACGAAAAGTATCGGTCACTTCCATTATATCGTTAGATAGCTCGTATAGTAATATTTGGAACCTAAATAGGCTAGCTTAGGATTAAGCCCATGGAAAGCCTATGGAGAAGCCCATGGCCAGCCTATAGGAAGTATAAATACCCTCTCCATGTGTGGAGAGGGTGTTGGTTGGTTGTTTCACTCTCATAATCTAAGTGTGCATTTTCTTGTTTACTTTCTCTCACTAGAAGCATCCTCCCAACCACTCTCTCTATCTCTAGATTTCTTCCTTTTGGTTTGTGTGTTTATAGATTACAAGTATTCTACAGTTCTAGCATTCCTCTTTAGTGAATCCCTCTTTTATAAAAACCTTTATTATGTTAATGAAAATATTAAAGTTGTTGTGGTACTTGTTGTTTTAGTGGTTATTGTTATGGTAAATCTAAAACTTTAAACACTTAAATGATAATAACGTTAACGAGTTTTCATAAAGGGTTTTGGTCATTAAATAGTAACAATTTTTTCTAAATGTATCGACTTGGTATGTGAACTTTGAAAAAGTTGTGAACGAACTTTCAAAAAGTGTTTCAATATACACATTTTGATGACTTGTCATACCTTAAAGTTTGACTTGTGGCACCATTTATGATGGGACACGTCATCAAAATATGAAAATCGAAACACTTTATGAAAGTTTGTTACATTTACACAGCTTTTTAAGAGTTCGCGTTACCAAAACGAGACAACGAAGAAAGTCGTTACTATTCTTTGCCCAAAACCCTTTCATAAATGGTTTATTTTCACCAGGATCTTCATCTAAAAGAAGTTAAATGAGCAACCATATTTGCTCTATAATAGGTCATTCTGAGTAAGTTTGACTGTTACATTTGACTAAAATAGGTAAGTTTGTACCACATAATGGGTAAGTGTCAAGTTATGTCACTGTTTTGTGAAAAAAATTCTCAATACCTAAAATAGAGTAAAACGGTGCTAAGAATGTATCCGTAAATGACCTTGCTTGACTTTACTTATTATACAAAGATGATCCCTTTTTACATTTTCTCAACCCCAATATATGGTGTTAACAATTATATCCTAAATGACCCTTTTTGTGAGTAATAATAGATAAGAAAAAATGGTGATGATAAGGTACACGGATACGAACCCAACCTCAACTCATCATATGGTCACTCGTTTTCAAGTTGGTATAAATATAAAGAATACGTGTTATAATCGTCATGTGTCTATTGTTTCTCCCATTCAAAGTCGTATGCCCTCGCCATCAAAGATCTTAACTAGAAACGTGTTATGCTTGATTATTATAATGCTATAATTAAAGATAAGACATGGATTCTTGTGCCACGTCCATCAGACGCGAACATTGTTTGTTCCGTATGGTTGTTTAAGCACAAGTATTTTGCAGATGGTTCTTTTAACATGTACAAGGCTCCCCTTGTCGCCAATTGGAACATTCAACAATTTGGCTTTGATTATGATGAGACATTTAGTCTGGTAGTTAAAAGGGCTACTATATGAAAATTTATTAGCCTTGTTGCTTCTCGACATTGGCCTGTTCATCATATCGATATCAATAATGATTATCTTCATGGTACGCTATCTAAGACTATCTATATGACCAACTTGGTCTGCTGAACTATTTTATGGGCATTTATGTCACTCGTTCTACCAAAAGGATGTTTCTTTTCCATAAAAAGTATGCAGTGGAGATTCTTAAGCACGTTGGTATGCGCAATTGTTGCGCAATTGTCATTCATGCAGGACTCCCATTGATACAAAGTCCAAGTTGGATGTTGATAGTACCTTGATTTCTCATTCGACCCTTTACATGTGTCTTGTTGGGGCTTTGATGTATTTCACCTTCACTAGACCTGATTTATCTTATGTGGTTCAGCAAGTGTGTTTATATATGCTTGATCCTTGGGAGCCTCATCTTGCTGCTCTTAAGCGGATTATTCTCTTCAATTGTGTTCTTTATCGACTACGTCACTAGTTGCTTATTTGGATGTTGATTGGGTTATTCTCTTCAATTGTGTTCTTCATCCTTGGGAGTTTGTTTCAAGCCTTATATTTTGAGCTCAAGCTCGGCTCGTGAAAATTTTCACAAGCGTGAGCTCGAGCTCGGGCTCGGCTAATTTATATGATGTGTTGAAGAAAAAAGTTCAAATGGAGCTCGGCTCGAGCTCGTTTACGTCTTTTAAGCTCGTTTATATATATATATATATATATATATATATATATATATATATACATGTCATGTGTGTGCCATGTCATCATTGAGGTGGCGTTGAGTCACTATTTCATATTAATCCAGTCATAGTTAGCCTCATATATAAGTTATATATTTTATATATATATATATATATATATATATATATATATATATATATACACATTATTCATAGGAGGAGGAATGACACATATCTCTACATTATATATAACAGGAGGCATTTGACCATTTTATGCCACGTCATTATCGTTTCCATGTCATCAGTTTATTTTTATTTATTTTTTGAAAATTTCATTTTATTTATTTTTGGAAAATTTCGTTTTTTAAAGAAAACTGCCAGAAACAAGATTTGAACCTGATATCTTTGTCATATTAACAAACTACATTACCACTAGACTAGCTAACTTTTTTGTATTATATCTTGCAAGTCAAAATATTTAAGGTCATGCAAAAAATAATTACCAAAAAAAATTCTCCTAACCTACCGAATCTAACATGAGACAATTTAAGAATTGATTTTTAAGAAGATATCTATCATAAACAATCATATAATTAGCTACGTCTCCTAATTTGATAAACCCTAATGATAAACTTTTACAAATACGAATACATAATCGTTAGCGTTTATCTTTCAATTTTAGTTGATTTGGTTTTGTTTTCTAAGATTATAATTTGTTTTACTGATTTGTATGTTTATTGATTCGTGATTGTAGATGCTCTAATCTTAGCAAAAGCATGGCAACGCAGGAGTTGGAAAACCACGCATGCAAAATATCACTCTTCTCTAAACCGATCATTAAAGCTCACATAGGTATGTAACACATCTTATGATTTCATTGTGTATGCATATGTATGGGTTTTAGGGTTTATTTATAAGTTTTGGAAGCAGTTGCTGCTGGAACAACCATGTCCAACCGATTATGATTAACTCATAACTAGTCAAATAAGTTACTTACTACCAGCTACAACAATTAAGGTGTTCAACAAAGTGACCCCGCATCAGATTACACACGTATGGATGATAATATAAGATTAGCCTCTTTTAGAAGAATTGCAAAGATAGAAGGCCTTATCGGGTTTTAAAGGTTCGAAACCTCACTTCTGTTTGTTCTTTCTTTACTCTTAAAATGATTCATAAAGCGATGAAGCTATCACGAGGCTTACTGCTGCTATAAAATATTACATGAGGTTAAAATAGAGAGAATGCAAAGGGTAAAATCACTTGTCTAAGACTTCATATGTATTAAGCAATAACCAACTAAGACTTTAATTGTATCATTATAATTTGGTAGGTGTCACGATCCTGACTTTCTGGATGTCCGCCATTGACATCATTACGAGGTGAGTCATACTCTCTATTAGAAACCTAAATGCTCACACTTACCCAGCCTAAAGATAAATTGGCATTTAAAATTTTCTAAAAGTCGTAAGTGTTAGGGAGCGACGTTTAAATTCACAGAGGGGCATTCCCTGTGACTGGCCACGTATGCGTTCTGGAAGGAAGGAAGTTTTTAAGTTTATTTTAGCGTTATCCTTGTGGATTTTTAAGACTAAAGGTGCAACAACATGAAATTGATATAAAATAAAATAATAATAATATTTATTTGATTTGGTTATAGAGAGGTCTGGATGGTGGCGTTAGACTTAAAAATGTGTTGGCAGATTATCATAGATTTATTAAAAGACCACAGAATCCCAAAATATATATAAAGATTTGATAATGTGCTTATATGTTATGTTTGATTGTAAAGAGTGCCATCTATTTTGACTCTACATAAGGTTGTCAACGATTATGTTATGATAATAAACGTGATTATGTTTGTCAGCTAAATGTTTATGCGTTTAAGTTAGTCAATCTTATATTCAAAATGACGGTAGGCACGACAGTAGTAGCTAAGATATTGTAGAATGTTTATTAAGTTAAAATGTTGATTTTTGTTACTTAATAAATTATTCAATTATATTTCCGATAAATTATCTGTTTACTTGTGTTATTTTTAGGAAGTTTGATACTACAATTATTCTTTAATATTCGTACGTCATCCTGCTTAATGTACTGTTGATTTACTTTAATTATCTCATTTTTGTATGATTTCAGTGGATGTAAAAGATAAAGATAGTAAATGATAAAGGCACTAATGGTTCCCTACCCTTACCATCGTCACCATCCCCACCATCACAATCTGAGGTTAAAGAACTTGATGTAGATACAGAACAAGCAACCCACCCGAAATGTTGAATAATTAGCACGCCTGCATTTGGGAGTGGTGGAAAACACATTTCCTGCTTGCCAATCACTTCAAAGTTTCTATCAAAAATCCAGATGAGATATTCTACCAATACAGTGTATGGTATTAAACTTTTAATCATTCCTTTATAATCTCTGAAGTCCTATATTAGTTCCAATAATGTCATGTTGCCACAGGTATCTGCCACTTATGAAGATAACAAAGCTATTAAGAACAAAGTTTTAGGGAGAAAACTTCTTGAAAAACTTTACCGAAATTACTCATCTGAACTTTCTGGTAAGAGGTTTGCATATGATGGAGAAAAGGGTCTGTATACCATCGGGCCTCTCCCAAAAACAAGACCGAGTTCATGGTTGTTCTAGAAGATTCTTATGCAAACAGGTGAGTCAATTTTTTTACTTGTTACCCTTGAATTTTAAAGTTTTACTTTTTGTACTTTTAGCTAAAGTTATTCTTCTCGCAGTGGCAGCCCTGCTCGAGATGGTATTCCAAGTGAATCTACTAAAAGGTCAAAACAGTCTTTTTAGGAGAAGATGTTTGAAGCAGAGATCAGTTATGCGGCTAAAATGCCGCTAAAATCAGTTTCTCTTGCCCTTGAAGGAGCAGAGCCCGAAAAACTCTAGGATGCTTAGAATATGGAACCACGAGGACTTGCTACTGCCATAACAAGTATATATACGAAGTTTAAATCAAATTGGTTTTGGAGTTGGCGTGCAAGATCCTCATCTTGATTAACATTAGGGGTTTCTTGTCTCAACGAAGAGCTCCCAATGGTTCTTTTCCTCTCCCATTCATCTAGAGTTAAGACTGCAGATGCATCCTCATCCTTACCCATCCCTCTTGGTTTCAAACCTCTATAATGCCCTTCATTGCGGTTATAATTGTTCATTTTCTGGAGAAGTTTCTGTGTAGCAGCCTGATTTTGTAAAGGGTCAGACTCAGCAACTGTCAATGACAAAGAACTATATCAGTAGAATAAATGTATTACAGAAGGTTAGCCACTTAGAAAGATTTATATTTATCTAACATAATGCCATTATACACATTATGTTATCATGTTAACATATAAGGTATACAAATTCCCATAAAGAAATGACAACATTACACGTGACAATTTAGAGCCATTTAATGATGTCTGGATAGATAGGGTTAAAAAAATCACAAAACGGGTCAGATGGGTCGAATTAGCTAACAGGGGAAGACGCCAATTGGATTGAAGTCATTGAGCAGGTAGAAAACTACCAAAAGTCTAATATTTAGGGGGTACAACCTCCCAAATAATTTCATTTTAAAAATATAAATTAAAAATTTTCTTTTAAAGAAAAATATACGGACAAAAAATGCTCACAAGCTAAAGCCAGCTCGGCTGGTTTCAAAACCATACAATAAATGGGGCATTTATGCCAAAGATACTACAACCCATTACCGTAACCACCTGCCTCGTCTACCTTGCCACCTCTACCAAACATTATTCTAGAGTGAGAAGCATTAACCATGTCACTCAAGCAAAAAAAGGTTGGAGTTTAAAGTACATCTAAAGTTTCTGCATTTACTTCCCTTTCAAAAGTTTGTGTATGTCTGATATGCTAAAACACGAATATATGACCAGTATAGTAAGTACTTTTTATTATACTGTAATTAATTATATAGAATACCTTCTTTTGGTCTTTCTTCCAGAGCAGGTTGTTTTTTCTGGTTTGTTAATAAGAGAATCTGGCTTCCCTTTATCATCACTTGCTACTGGCTTTTAGATCAGAAGTTCGTGATCCACTTGACTGTGAAGAGCCAGAGCCAACACCTTTTTTAATAACAGTGGGTCCAAAAACTTTGGATGTTGACTTGGGATCTGCAATTGATTAACGAACAACTAGATTAAAGAATCAAGAAGCTTTTTGAGAAGCTAGAATAGACGATAGTTTCTCATTGAACAGATACACTATTTTGAATTTTTAGAATATGTTTTTTGATACTAACCAAAAGATCTGTTTTGTTGACGGTGTGAAGGTGCCCCAGTTTGAAGCTTTTCAAAAGGCGGTGGGCCACCAGTATCATTACTTTATGACGACTTTAGGGTTGAGCGGCTAAACCCTGCATATTTCTGGTTCATCTCCCATTATTTATACAAGGGTGGAACAATACCTCCAATAACAGTCACTGCCACTACCACACAAACAGGCTAATGCAACGAAAAGTTTGCAACGGTATATTTTTGTTGCAAATTTGCAACCGAAATGCAACGAATAACCAACCGAATTTGCATCGACAAAGAAAATGGTTGCAAATCCGTTGCAAAATATAAACTAATTTCTTTTATATATATTGTAATTTTTTCCGTTGCAAATCCGTTGCAAATTTTCATAATTGCAACGGAAATGCAACGAAAGACAAAAAAATAAGTCTAAAAGAAAGTACAATTTATTTTCCGTTGCAAAATTATTTTGTATTCTGTTGCAAGTCTGTTGCAAATTTAATTAGCAACGGAATTTTAACGGAAGAGCAAAAAACTTCGAAAGCTAATTTGAAAGAAATTATTTTTCCGTTGCAAGTAATAAAAATTTGCAACATAAAAGTAACGAAAAAAATAAGCCTAAAAGAAATTATAATTTATGTTTTGTTGCAATTCCGATGCAAATCTTCACACGGAATAGCAACCAAAATTATAATATATCGTTATAAATTTGATGTTTAACGGATGAGTCGAGATGCTATCGTTGTACATGAGATGTTCAACGGACGAGTCGAGATGCTATCGTTATACATTAGATGGTCAACGGAGGAGTCGAGATGCCATCGTTGTACATGAGATGTTCAACGGATGAGTCGAGATGCTATCGTTGTACATGAGATGTTTAACGGATAAGTCGAGATGTTATTGTTATACATTAGATGGTCAACGGATGAGTCGAGATGTTATCGTTGTGCATGAGATGTTCAACGGATGAGTCGAGATGTTATGGTTATACATTAGAGGGTCAACAGAGGAGTCGAGATGTTGTCGTTGTATATGAGATATTCAACAGAGGAGTCGAGATGCTATCGTTATACATTAGATGTTCAACGGATGAGTCAAGATGCTATCGTTGTACATGAGATGTTTAACGGATGAGTCGAGATGCTGTCGTTGTATATGAGATGTTCAACGGATGAGTCGAGATGCTATCGTTATACATTAGATGGTCAACGGAGGAGTCGAGATGCTATCGTTGTATATGAGATGTTCAACAGAGGAGTCGAGATGCTATTGTTGTACATGAGATGTTTAACAAATGAGTCAAGATGTTGTCGTTGTATATGAGATGTTCAACGAATAAGTCGAGATGTTATCATTATACATTAGATGGTCAATAGAGGAGTCGAGATGCTATCATTATATATAAGATGTTTAACGGATAAGTCGAGATGTTATCGTTGTACATGTGATGTTTAACGGATAATTCGAGATGTTATTGTTATACATTAGATGGTCAACGGATGAGTCGAGATAGTACCGTTGTACACGAGATGTTTAACGGAGGAGTCGATATGCTATCGTTATTCATTAGATGTTCAACGGATGAGTCGAGATGCTATCGTTGTACATGAGATGTTCAATGGAGGAGTCGAGATGCTATCGTTATACATTAGATGTTCAACGACTGAGTCGAGATGCTATCGTTGTACATGAGATGTTCAACAAAGGAGTCAAGATGCTATCGTTATACATTAGATGTTCAACTGATGAGTCGAGATTCTATCGTTGTACATGATATGTTCAACGGATGAGTCGAGATTCTGTCGTTGTACATGAGATGTTCAACGAAGGAGTCGAGATGATATCGTTATACATTAGATGTTCAACGGATGAGTCAAGATGTTGTCGTTGTACATGAGATGTTTAATGGATGAGTCGAGATGGTATCGTTGTAGTGTAGGGTGGTTGTCGTTAGGTTAACGTTGTTGACTAGATCATGTTTTGTAGTGTAGCGGTTGTGGTCAGTACGGAATTATCCCTTGCCCATTTTTGGTACGTTGACGATCTTTGTTATGTTTCACATGCAAGGTTTGTTACTCTATTTAACCAAGCCATGGGTTTTCCTCGTCGGGTTGTGGTCCGTGGACGTGGTTTGGGCTTTTGTCCTTGCGGTTGCGGCCTGAGGTTGACCCCGGTCTGTCTTTCTATACTTTGCGGATTGTTGGGCTTGAGGCCAGTGCGGATGGTTTAGACCCGACCTCTGGAAATTCGGGTGACCACTATACGTCATCAATGTACAATTTTTTTAAAACATAATACTAGACATAAGTTTTTTTGACCGAGTGCATTTACACAAATTTGAGGTTTTTAGAAAAATTAAAACTACAAAGCAAAATTTTATCGGTGTCCTTTGACAAATGAGTCGAGATGGTATCGTTGTACATGAGATGTTCAACAAATGAGTCGAGATGGTATCGTTGCACATGGGATGTTCAACAAAGGAGTAGAGATGCTATAGTTATACAATAGATGTTCAACGGATGAGTCGAGATGCTATCGTTGTAAATGAGATGTTCAACGGATGGGTCGAGATGCTATCGTTATACATTAGATGTTTAACGGATGAGTCAAGATGCTATCGTTGTACATGAGATGTTCAACGGAGATGTTCAACGGAGGATTCGAGATGCTATCGTTATACATTAGATGTTCAACCGATGAGTCGAGATGCTATCGTTGTACATGAGATGTTCAACGGATGGGTCAAGATGCTATCGTTATATATTAGATGTTCTACGGAGGAGTCGAGATGCTATCGTTGTACATAAGATGTTCAACGGATGAGTCGAGATGCTATCGTTATACATTAGATGTTCAACGGAGGAGTCAAGATGCTATCGTTATACATTAGATGTTCAACTGATGAGTCGAGATGCTATCGTTGTACATGAGATGTTCAACGGAAGAGTCGAGATGCTATCGTTATACATTAGATGTTCAACAGAGGAGTCGAGATGCTATCATTATCATGGTGCGTATAAAGGTCCTCCGGTTGATGTGCTTCCTCCAGATACCAATCGGGAGATATGGCATTTTTTGTGTTTTCGAATCATATTATGTAATATGATGCATGTATACATCATATCCCTTATTCTTTTTCAGACGCCTCGATCATGCGAGATTGGTTAATATAACCTTTTTTTAGAACACAAAACGCTTGTTCCACATCTTTCGTTGCCGCTTCGTGCATTCGCTTCTACCATATTCGCTTGTGGTCATCGTTGAATAAAGGCGATTGATGTATAGCGGCGTCGCATGACCTCCACGTTATGAAATGGATCGAAGCGTCGACTCTAGGCATGGCGTGAGATGAGGCGTGGTAAGGTGCGCTAAAGCGTGACAAGTTTATAGATTAAACTCTGATTTTATTATTTTAAATTAAAAACATTACATGTAAGGATAGTTTATTAACTTTATTTATTATGCACAACGATTTATCTAAACTCAATATATATGAAATATGATATAAATATATAAATATTTTTATATTTTGTGTCGCGTTAAGTCACGTCTTAAAAACGCAAAGTCTTCGCTATAGCCGTTAAGACGTGAGGCTTGACTATGCTGACACATCACGCCTCATGCTATTTATAACATTCGCTAAATTGGAGTTTGTGAAATTATAATGAAAAAAATATATATTTTCACATCCCGATCACATGTTTCGTTTTCCCGCTCACTTTCCATCCAACATAACACTTTCCATCAAGATAGATCTCACCTCTCGGAACACCAGAACAACCCACACCATCACCCTTACCTCTCGATAACCAACATAACAACTACCACCTAAAGCAACTACAGTCACCACTGTAAGTATTATCCACAACATTTTCGAAATAAAAAATATAACTCGTCCTCCTTTCTGGGTGAACTTTTTGATCTACTTGTACATATAAGTATTAATAGTATGTATTATTGTAAACATATGTTTTGATTTGATTAAATTTATTAATTTTTAGGAATTTTAAAATTGGGGGTTTATATAAGTTTACTATATGTGGCTGATTTTGACCATGTACAACTGATTGTATGAATGAATTTTGAAGTTTTTAGTTATTTTTAAGGTATTTTAGATTTAGGATATGTATAAGTTTGACTATATGTTGCTCAGTTGACTTTGTATAGGTGTTTTGGTGTTTCTAGTTTTGATTCGGACCACAAGTGCTAATTGACTTTTTTTCAATCTATCTTGCTTAGATTTAGTGTATAGACTAATGTTAACTTTAAAATTTCCACCATGAGTAAATGTTATTGAAGTATATATCTATGTAAGACATTAAATCTTATTGAAGTATATATCTATGTAAGACATTAAATCTTACTCATATATATGTATATGTGTGTACTCTAAATTTAGCACACTACAATTAACAGGTTTTGTTAGTTGCTGCTAGTTAATCATTTTATTTTTGTAGATTATCATGTCAAGTGAACGTAGACGTAGTGGTCCTAGGCCTTCACATGGTGAATGAGTGGTGTTGGACAAATGTAACGGAACGAGGTGTTCACGCATCAATTACAATGCAAGGGTCTAATATTCTTAATCCATTACCAGAACCAACAGATCGTCCAAAGATAAGCACATCCGCTGACAAGTAAAAATTTGCTTTTTGTATTTATCTTATGTTTATATAACCGAAAAAGTTTATACTAATATTAATCATGTTACATTTTCCCACTTTGTAGGTTCAGCTCACATCAACTATTGTGTTTACGTCTAGTGGAACTTGGACAACATGGGGTTGTCTTCCACGAGAGAAGAAAAATCAGATGTGGCTTCGTTTTAAGGTTTCCCTTTATTTACAAATGTCATTTAAATGCTTCAATTGTTCAAACTATAATCAAACTTCAAATGCTTCGTTTTAAGGTTTTGCTTTGGATCATGAAAGAAGATTCTTATTAACATGCCTAGCGACTTGGCGTAAGCATATTGTAATCTCATTTGAGACCTTACTATTTGTTTTTTTATTGTTTTAATGTTGAAAAAATGGTCACTATCTTCCAATTCATCGTGAAGCTCCATCTTTCAGTGATCAAGAAACAGAACAACGTATCCTCGTCATAAGAATCAAAGTGATTATGTATATCTTTCTATTATGTTTATGTTAGCATTACAGGGGAAGTTCAGACGAGAACACTTAAAAAAGGGGGGACCCCAAGAAAAAAGATGTTCTTTCTGTTCTCAAGTTTTTAGTGTTCTTAAAAGAACTCACCCCTATGTTTGTGATTGATAGCATGCTCGTAGGGATGGTGTTGAATTTGTGTTTCCATTTGTAGGTTATGGATCTACTTGCTCCGTATCAAATAGGTGGGAGGATCAGGTTGTTTGGTGGTGATGTGGGGAAGACAGTGCTCATTAAGGAGCTGATTAACAATATCGCAAAGGCCCATGGTTTGTTTTTAACTTTCTTGGTTAATTAAAATCTTTTAAATATAAGGCGAGCAAGATTAAGATATAAGTGACGTTGTTGTTTACTTTAGTCAGGTGGTTTCTCAGTGTTGGTGACGAACACGAGAGGGAAATGATTTGTACCGAGAAATGATTGAAAGTGGTATCAACGAGCTAGGTGCAAACAATCTGAAAGTGAACGTGTTTTTGTATATGGTCAAATGAACGAGCCTCCTTAGCTACTAAAGTAATGTTTTATCAGAATATTGAGACTAATTCATTATTTTAATAGCAACCTGATCAACTTAGATTCATGAACTTTTATTCTTTCTATAGCAGGACTACTACATAAAGATGCACTTGGAATGGTTTAGACTAGTTTAACTCTTCCATTACGGGTATGTGCATATTCTTTGTACACTTTTAGTTGCACACTAGATGTGATTATAAAGTAATCAAAAATCAAATAACATATACAATAAGTACATATATTGCATTATTCGTACCAATAGATTTTACCAAATTACGATTTAATCCTTGAAGTGAGTTATAATGGTTTATAACTATGGTGATTTGTAGGTTGGAGTATTGCAAAAGTCTTTCGAAGAGCTCAAGCAAGCGAGAACACGAGATAAAGAGCTTTTTGAGCAAGATAAAGAAGAGAACAAAAAGCAATATGAAGAAAGACTCAAGTCTCGTGCGTTAACAGTGAAGGAATAAATGATGAAAGAAGCTGATGCAAAGATTGCTCACATGTATTCACGATATGCAAAAGAGCTCCCATTCCCGCCCTAGTAAACAATATGTTGCATTTGGTAAAGTTTTTGATACTCTCTAACTCTGTAACTTGTAACATTGACTTTGATAGAATGCTTCTGAGAATGTTTATGATATTTTGGATATTCAAATGATTACTATTTTTGGTTTGATTTGCGTATTTAAAGATATCTTGTTTTAATTTTTTTGCGTATTATAAGGTAAAACTGAAAGGCCGAGGGGCTAAATAAAGCTATTTTTAATAAAAAAACGTGAATGTTTTTGCAACGGATTTGCATCTATATTGACGAAAATTTTGGTTGTTGCAAAATGTTGCGGTTGCAAAAGTTACCATTGCAAAACCTGTAGCAAAATATGACCGATGCAAATTATATGTTGATGCAAAAAATATCCGTTGCAAAATTGTGAGAAGAAGTATTCGTTGCAAAAAGACTATGTACTTCCAACGAATTATCTTTCGTTGCAAAGCGGTTGCAAATAGTTTTGTTCCTGTTGCAATTTGGTTGCAAATGAAATTTGCATGGAGCCTTTTTGCAATAGTCGAAATCCGTTGCATTTCGGTTGCAAATAGCCTTTTGCAACGGATTTGCATCGTATTTGAACGGTTGCATTAGGCCATTTTTGTTGTAGTGTGCCTTTGCACTCAAGCATATAATACCATTGCGGATTACAACTTTATTTTCCAAGCAAATCTAAGAACTAGGAGCATCAAAACAATGAAAGATCGGACTCCTATGTCCAAGATGTTATAATATAAACATATCTATAAAAATATGAAGTTTCATTGACATTAGCATAGCGGGTACACAAGCCTCTAGAACTGTTGATCATTTCGTGCCTTCAGAATCTCAACAACCACTCAATGCTAATGTTTCTGAACAAGAGTCACAAGTCACTTCAGCAGCCATTCCACCTGATGAGCTCTACAGCTATGTATTTGCTTCTTTGGACGAAGAGATGATTGCTGATGCTTCCTATTTGTTTTCCATCATTGTCAAGTTTATTAGAAGGTAAGTGATTCTTTAGCTTAATTTGGTGAAAAGAATCAAGTATAAATTTGGTTTTCACTGAATGAATTGGCGACATCAATTTAAATGGTTACAAACAATACTTGTGAGTTGTTGATGGTCGTCAAGATTACACTTCTTCTTTTAACACATTATGCATTTTAATGCTTTATCCAAATATTTGATAGCTCTTATGTCTACTTTTAACACATTATGCATTTTAGCTGTGCGGCTGCTTGCCCGAAATGAACGATATGCTGAACTTGGACTGTGTATTATGAATAAGGTATGGTATTTTTTATGCACCTCTAGCATGAAGGCTTAAAAAATGAAAAGATGCAGTTGTCATGAATCGAATGAGTAATACTTTCGTAGTAGTCTAAGGTGGTTGGATCTGATTTTGCTTTGAATCTCAAATCGGCATTTCTTTATTTACAGGTAATTGAACCCTCAAAAGAGGTTGCACTCCAACTACTAGAGAGCGAACGTCATAACATTAAAACAAGGAAGTTGGGCCTGCACGCAACCACAAAATGACTATGTATCAGGCACGCATAGGTGTTAATGTATTTTTATCTGCATCAACAACAGCAAGCACACAAAATCTCGCCAATCAAATCACTTTTCTCAGTCTTAAGATTATAAGCTTAATTATGTCTATTCATGTAGAACATTATGTTATGTATTACTATGATCTCAGCCGATGGTCCACATACATGATCTATAAGTACATGTTTCTCAACTGGATGTACGTAAGCAGTGAGCGGTCATTTAGTTGAAGAAAAACTTCCTAATTTTACATATCTTAATTTCTAAGTGGGAGGAGTTTTCATCTCCAAAAATAATTTAAAATTTTAGAAAACGTATTAAGATGGCGTTTTGTGCTTTCCAGTTACAAGGAAAAAAGGTGCTTATATTATAAATAATAATGAAGTAAACCCAAAAAAGATGTTTTGTAGTTTTTTATAATCACGAAATAAGACTTTTTAAGTTATGTAAGAAAAACAACATTTTGAACACGTTTTATATTTACCCTGTTTTCGAAAAAAATTGTGAAAATATGTGGTGCTCTGTTTTAACTAAACACACCCTAGAATAATTCAAAAGGGTGATGACCGTGATGCGTAGCTATAATAGGCAATGGGCTTTTCGAAAGGATGGACGGATTCGATCATAATCATACCAAAAAACATACCTACCAATTGATAAAAAAATTCTATTTACAATTGATAAATTACATCCTCTTATATACAAGTTTTTCTTAAAAAATATTATTTCCCAAAGAAAAATAATAATAATAACAACAACGTTTAAAAAATGATAACTTCTATTTTTTATTACTTAATGTATAAAGACTTTTACTTAATATAATTGATGTGACAATAGGCAAATCAGATGCATTAATAAGCATATAAACAATTTTAACATTGACATAACATAGCTAATAACAGATTAACATCAATATTTTTAAGTAAATTTATGACAAGTCATATATACAAAGCTTTCAACAATACATATTAGAACAAGTAATAATGTAAACAACGTCATCAATAAATTGAAAAAAAGCAAGTTGAAATTACAATAATATACAATAAACCAATATTATACAATTTATAATTTTTAAAACCAATATTTAGCAAAAAAAATGTAAACAATAATTACAAGTCATGCTCGCTCATCGAGCAAACAAAAATGAAAACAAAAACCACAAG